>JACTAT010000027.1:1805745-1875477 GCA_014526335.1 Chrysaora quinquecirrha
TAGCACCGAATGAAGGCTGTGTTTTCTTTCTGCTTGTCCTTTATTATAGGTAACCCAATGCTCGCTTTCTAGTTGTTTATTAGCAGCATTGGCAATACACGCATTTTTTTTATAAGGAAGTTCGGCTCAGGGTCAGTACTGAAAATTCCTTAACTGATGGTGAAAATTGAGTACTCAATATTCCTTAGCAATTCCTTAACTTCTTACTTTGTGGTTCTTAAAAACAACCAATGGTCAAGGAAATATAGGTCATAAAGGCTTCAGAAGACGAGTAGAAATGAATACTGATTGAAAACCATTGGCGATAAGTATTGCTTGCTCTGTTAATTCAAAACTTCATTTTTTAATCGAAATGCTAAGTTAAAGACAAAGTCAGATTCCTTAGAAGTCTCCGGTCCAGTACTTGAAATTCCTTAAGTTTTTGCCAGCCCGAGTACTACCTTCCTTATAAAGCACTTCCTAATAAAAAAAAATGCGTGTAGATCATTTTGGTATGACGTCACACAGCATTAAAATTTTTCGAAATCACATGATATCGAGTTTTTGATATGAAAATCTTATAGAGCAGCCAAAACTTAGTCTAGGTACAAAGTTTCACTGTCCTAGCGCTTGTGTTCTTAATTTTATGAGCATTAAAAGTTCCCGATTTCATAAAGGCTTTGACCGCAAAAAATGAACTTGGTGAAAATTTTACCCCACACGGTCAAAGCCCTTATAAAATTGTAAACTTTGGACGCTCGTAGAATCGATAATACACGCGCTGAGATAGTAAAACTTTGCACCTAGACTAATTTTTGGGTGCTTTATACGATTTTCGCATCGAAAAATTGATATCTTCTGATTTCAAAAAATTTCTTTTCTACTGAAATGATCTATACTTGGCAAATATATCTGTTGCAGTTACCACTACAGTAAAATCTCCTTTTGTTAACTGTACCATGAACCTTTCTCCCTGCAGGTAAGTGGAACTGAGTCAAAAGAAAGCAAAGCATTACCTGCTGTTGATGACAAGAAGGTAGGCCTAGTAAAAATCTATTTGTTAGGACTACTGTTTAGTCCAAAATTGTAACTTTTCTGATGCAATGCTTTAGTGCTCACTTCCTAGGTTGATTTTATGAAATTTCCTGTTTCCTGTTCTTTTAGGTGCAAACTGCTGTTAAATTTCTGCAGAATCCAAAAGTTAGAAAAACCAGCTTTGAAAAGAGAATTACATTTCTTAGAAATAAAGGGTTGACAGAGGATGAAATCAATATTGCATTGAAAAGATCTGGTACTGAAAAAGACAAGGTAAAATATTAGAAACAAAATTGTTCATTAATTATTTGGAAGGTATGGTTACAATTAAGGTGAGTGTGGATGAATGGACTAAGTTTTACTTTTGACTTTTCAGGAAATTCCATATCAGGATGAAACAAATAGGTATGTAGGTGAATGAAGTGAAGTATCTTTTTTGTTGTTGAACTCACTAGTGAATCTATATGCACTGCTGTGATGGATAATTGCTTATCCGCCAAAATGCGTAAAAAATACCACCACTACAAGTTTAGTAACCCACCACATCATGCATAATAACCCAGCACAGTAGTGTGTATCCACCACAGTACGCAAAAAATACCACCACCGTAGTGTGTATCCACGTGACAGTTCTGTGAATAGATCTAAACATATCGCTGGATGTGTTCAAGAAAATCTTAGATGATTTTCTGTCTCAAATTCCTGATGAGCCTAAACTTGTTGGTTATATGTCAATAAGAAAAACTGATTGTAACTCTTTAGTTGATATGATTAGAGTTGGATCTTTTTCAAGGGATAGACCTCTTAGTGTTAATCCTTCAGATAATATATCTTTAAACCTTGTAATAATAATAATAATAATGATAATAATAATAATGGTAATAATAAAAATAAATAGATTTGCTAGCATATTGAAGCTGTTCAACCATCATCTCATTCAAATGGAGAACTGCACTCATTGGGGTTCTCCATTTGAATCATCAGAAATTGCATTGGCTTTTTGTATCTCTTCAGGAATGTTTCAACCGTTGCTGCTTCCGAGGGAACACCTGGTGCTCAAGGTAAAATATGTTTATTCTTATGTCTATTCTTTTAGACTACCGTAACACAGCATAAGAAAAGAGAACAACTGTAAGAGTGTCTGACTTGCAATCTATAGATTATGAGTTTGATTCCAACTCAGCTAAAAAGAACATGAAAGATGGAGAAAGTCAGGTCTCTTTTGTGCCTAGCTAAAATGGCAAAAGAAATGACATAGCGTTGACTAAGGATATAGTTAGCAGTCTTTAAGCCTGACTTATGTCGACCTGTCACACCTTTCACACAATAGAACAAACTCCTACTAGCTGAAACTGCTAACTAATGTCCACATGTCAATGGCAAGCCAGAAATGATGGGATAAAATTGGTCCAAGTGGTGGGAGTACTGATGACTAATGGGAATCAGTTGACAACTAATTGCAGAAGCAGAACATGTCTAACTTTCTGAACCTATTAGCCGGCTAGTTAGAAATGATCAAGTCACAATATCTTGCAGATCTGTGGGTTTTTTTTATCTAATTTTGGTATGGGTATGCACTCCCCAGATTAGTTTTTGGCCATGAAATTCTCTAAACACGGGTATTATTTTAATTTATTATTGTTACACATTGCAAACTTAGATCCCGTTTCCATTATGCCGGTACGAGGCGAATATAGTACGAAGCTATGCCGTTTTGGCCTTGCGTCTACGCTATGCCGGCACAGTTTTGATATTAATACGGTACGAAATGAATACGATATGCTAACTGGCTTCATACTATGAATACGGCATAGTGTAAACGGTTGAATACGGTACAGTTTGATGCCGCTTTGCTGAATCAGAGAGAAGAAAACAATTACTCTTTGCCTTTTTGATATGAAATAACAGATTTCAGACAAAAAACAGTGACCTTGCTCGTCGTATTCATTTTATACCGGCGTAGTGTAAACGGGGGCTCCCGATTCCCCATCCGATATGAGATCATGCCGTATTGATTTCATACCGGCATAGTGTTATGAATTATAACCAGAATTATAACGGGGCCTAAATTGAGCTGTTTTCATTTTTAGTTCCTCAGTCTTCATCAGGAAGTTTTATGAGCTATCTTGCTTCAGTTATTATTGGCGGTGGTATCGTTTATTCAGCTGGGTATTTAATTCAGGTGACGAATTTTCCAAGACTCAATCAATTGTTTGTTCTAAGTTGACTTTTTTGTTTCCATTAGTGGCGTAGCCAGACATCCAACCCTGGTGAGGCATAAGGGCGTGGTCAAAGAAAATAAGGGTGTGGTTTTAAGAAGAACCATCAAGTTGTACACTACGACATTTTTACATCATATTTAGGGCCTGTTTACATGGAGGCGGGCCAGCCCGGTTAGGCGAGCTGGCTCGGCCAAGCGAGATCTAACAGAACAATAAATTATTTTGTTTGTGAATCTTGCGTTTACATGAACAATCACCCAGCCCGGTGAGGCGAGATCCGTGATCAAAGGACGCGGATCTCACCTGGCCGAGATCTGCGGGAACAAAATAATTATTTGTTTGTTCACTTTGCGTTTACATGGAGAGGGGGCCAGCCCGGTCAGGCGAGGTGAAATTCTGGCAGGAAAAAATGGAAAAGTGTTAATAAGCAAGGCTAGCTCGGCTAACCAGGCTGGAAAATTTATCCATGTAAATGCTCTGAAAAAGGATCTCGCCTAACCGAGCTAGCTCGGCTAACCGGGCTGGCTCGCCTCCATGTAAACAGGCCCTTAGCCTATATAAAAAACCTGTCTTTGCGATGTTATTATCTTCTAATCCCTCCAAACCTCGGGGAGTAATTAATATATTTTGAATACCGCGGACGTGCCACCCAAAAGGATATAAATTTTATATATGTATGTGCTATTCAAAAAATTTCCCCGCTGAAGGTTTTGTTCTGATTACTTTCCTTCTCTCTACTTCTAGAATTATATCCTGCCTTATCTTTATGGCAAAGAACAGGATGACACAAAACAACTTGAGAAGAGCATACGAGAATTAAGCGAAGGAGTCACTTTGTTAAGTAAGCTATAACTTCTAGCGATATATTTTTTATCAAGCAGATGATCAACATGCAATTTTATCCCAGTATAACAAGCCACTGCTAATAGGACCTTCCCCAAATAACGACCTAAATATGCGTATCCTTCAATGAAAAATTCTGTACAAATTCTCTCGGTTTAATGAGCTTCTTGGGTGGGGGTTAAATAGCCAATGGTCCAACGTAGGTGTGCCGCTGAAATTTCGCAAAACGACTTTTCTTCAATAGTATGTTTTACAAACCTATAGTAAAGTATTTTTAGCCCCATACTCGATGTTTTCTATAAGGTTTTATGAATTTCATGCCCAATTTCAAGGCAACAAAACTTCAAAATAGCACCATCAGTGGGATTCGAACCTGCGCTGCATGACCAAAGAGCCAATGATGTTTCCACTGAGCTAAAGAGCTCATTGAAATCATCGAGTAACTTTCAAGATCATGCAGCCCAAAATCTCAACTTCCTTTGGCTTTTTGTTCGGCTATGTTGTGCCTTCTTCATTACCATACATTTTGATCTTTATTTTTCATGAATGGCAACACTAACTGTACTCCACGATTTGCATACCATACCACAATAGATTGGACTCAAACCTGACTGCATGATCAGAAAGCCAACGACGATTCAACTGAGCTAAAGAAACCAATGAAATCGTAGAGTAATTTTCAAAGTCATTAAGTACATCAAATATGCCTCTCCTCTCGTTTAATTTTTTATTCGACTATGTTATCCCATAGTAAGTTATCACGAATGGCGAACGCTACGCTAGGATAGATTTGTCCACAAGTGACATACTACGATAGATGATCTAGACCTGGACTGCTTGATCAGAGAGCCAAAGGACGTTTCCACTAAGCTAGAGAGGTAAATGAAATCGTCAAGTGACTCATTGTAGCTCAATGGAAACGTCGTTTACGTTCGACTTGTACTTTGGTTGAAGTTTGCTTTTACTATTTATCTCTCTCTCTCTCTCTCTCTC
The DNA here is from genome assembly GCA_014526335.1 of Chrysaora quinquecirrha. Taxonomy (NCBI): domain Eukaryota; kingdom Metazoa; phylum Cnidaria; class Scyphozoa; order Semaeostomeae; family Pelagiidae; genus Chrysaora; species Chrysaora quinquecirrha. Next base: position 1,810,818 of record JACTAT010000027.1, read on the forward strand.
TCTCTCTCTCTCTCGCTACGTTTCTGTCTGTTTTTGTTATTTAATTTCAATATTAAAGTTCATGTCGAATTTTGTTTTTAGGCACTGAAATGCGAAATACGTTGAAAGTTCTGGAGGTAAAAGTGTACAATAAATGCTCTTTTAAGTTGTTAATAGTCTTTTGCTAAATCATATGTTTTAGCACTTGTTAGAATTTGTGTTCATGTAATATGAGCCTGACTGCATGTGTTTCTGACTTCTGCATCTCATCTTAGGCCAGGTACCAACCTTGCACGTGAATAGAAATAGCCATAAAGTATATTATCTTACAGGACCAGTTCAAAGAACAACAAACTTTGTTAAACACTGTGAGCAAAGGTCTTGAAGTGACCAAGGTAAACGTTTGTGAATTATATATTAAGTTTGTCGTCTGTTCCCTGCAGGGGGAGGGCTGATTCCATAAACTTGCGAGAAACCCCGCGGTTCCAAGCAACAACCTAGCCTTAAATACGATTCTGCCATAGGACAACACTTATTTTGCTTAGGCCTAGTTTAGACAGCGCATTGTAACGCCTTAGTGTCGTTGAATGTCTATGAAATTTTTGAATTGTTTACAGCTTTCGTTAAAAATGCTGTTTCAATTGCCACTAACTGTCGCTGAATTTTATGAAAATAGGCTAAAGAAATAGAAAATCTTAGCCACCCCCAGTGACATCAAGAAAGCTATAGCTGGCATTTCGCTTGCTGTCTCTGAACTAGTTCAAAATCGAACAGTTGAGCATGGATGGCAAACGATTCGATTTTTCGCACGATTTTTCACTCGATTTTTTCAATCCTGTTTCCAAGCCAACGGGTGCCAAATCCCCTCGACCCACTCGACATGGTGGCCAAAAGAATTGATTTTTACTCGACAACACCTTTTTCTTTCGACTTTTTTGATTGAAATCAAACTTCACTCGACGCCACTCGACTCGCTCGAAAAGGAGGCCAAACGACTCTATTTTCACTCAATTTCTTGTCGATTGAAAATCGAATTAAATGCCGAGTTGTTTGGCGGGGCTTTACAGTCGGCTTGTACACCCCAGTATATTTACAATAAGTTCCACTATAGCTCTAGCTCGGGGGGGGGGGTATGTAGGCCTAGTTCTGGACGGTCCTTTCAGTCCAAAATTTGGACCCGTAACTCCGCTCACGTCGGAAAAATTTGTGACCCATAATTCCGCAAAACTGATAAAAATTGTGACCCATAATTCCGCAAACATGATGAATGTTATGCCCAATATTCTGCAAAGCAAAGAACATTTTCAGATAACAAAATCATCTCATAAAAAGCAACTAATGTTTAAAGGGCAACCTTGCTGATAGCCCAAAGAGTTATCAGTTCGGATTGCACATTTTTGTAAATGCTAAGCTTAATTCTTCAAAATTTCTCCAGATTAGTACCCATAATTCTGCATGTGTCCTCAAATCGTACCCATAATTCCGCACATACTTCTCAAAACGCTATCGATAATTCTACACTTTTCAGAAAAAGGGTACCCCTAAATAATGGCACGTCCCCGCACCCCGAAAACTGTTAAGTCCCCCCCCCCCCCGAGAGCTCTAGTCTATACATCAACGACTTTGCTATTCATTTAAGAGGTCGCTATCTTTTCAGGCTAGAGTTGATCTTGTGCCATCAGATGTGACCAGTTTATCGGATGTCAAATCTGAAATTGCCTCTGTCAAAGGGCTTCTTCTTGGAAGGTATAGTTTTGTTTTTGTTTTATTATGGTATAGGTTACCCCCTTCAAACTTACTTAAAAACCCTCAGCCCAGAGAGCCTAACTTCTTATAAGAAATTTTAAAAAGAATTCAATACAAAGAAAAAGACTAGAATTTACTAGAATTCTAATTTTTCGCTGAAGGGTTTTTGTCGTGTAAAAATAATAATGATAATGACGATGATGATGATGAAAAAGACAAATTTTAACGACGTTTCGGGCATAACCCTTTATCAGCAAAATAATTGGGGGCCCAGTCCGTTTAGACATTTAAACATCATGATGACTGTGCTCCTTTTCAAACGTTTATCTAGTGATGCTTGAACTATTCTTTGAGATATTGATACGACCAGCAAAGGTCTTCAATCTGTGTTCTCTAGCGCTCTATCAACTGAGCTACCTTGCGAGAGGATCTCCACGAGTCCTGAATCGTACACGTCACATTACCCATATTATCCGTAAATGCAGGGTGATCATCGCGGCATACTATAAAGTTAGTTAAAGTTGCTGTTTTTGAGTCTACAACTAGCCTAGGGCTAATCAGTCGACTTTACACTTTACCCCTGGTCTGTATATTAGCATATAGCAGGCTGCAGCCACACACGGCGCTCATAACTACCAACCAGGTACCCATTTTTATACCCCTGGTTGGAGAGAGGCACATTTGTGTTAACAACTTTCCCAAGGCTGTTATCTCTGCAACACATATAGCAGGGTGCAGCCACACACAGCGCTCATAACTACCCATTTATACACCTGGGTAGAGAGAGGCACATTTGTGTTAATAACTTTCCCAAGGCTGTTATCTCTGCAACACATATAGCAGGGTGCAGCCACACACAGCGCTCATAACTACCCATTTATACACCTAGGTAGAGAGAGGCACATTTGTGTTAACAACTTTCCCAAGGCTGTTATCTCTGCAACACATATAGCGGGGTGCAGCCACACATAGCGTTCATAACTACCCATTTATACACCTAGGTAGAGAGAGGCACATTTGTGTTAACAACTTTCCCAAGGCTGTTATCTCTGCAACACATATAGCGGGGTGCAGCCACACATAGCGTTCATAACTACCCATTTATACACCTGGGTAGAGAGAGGCACATTTGTGTTAACAACTTTCCCAAGGCTGTTATCTCTGCAACACATATAGCAGAGTGCAGCCACACACGGCGCTCATTACTTCCGACCAGGTACCCATTTATACACCTGGGTAGAGAGAGGAACATTTGTGTTAACAACTTGCCCAAGGTTGTTATCTCTGCAACGCAAGTGGAAAGACCGTGGCTCGAACCCACAACATTTGCGTTGTGAGTCTAGCACGCTAACCACTGCGCCACAGAGACCACTATCACTACACTATTTGAACTATTATTTGTTTTTTTCTCAGGCGACAGTTTCCTCCAAGTCCTTTTGTTGCTCCTTCATCTTCGCCGTCCATTCCTGCATGGCAAAAGGCTTCCCAAAAGAAAATAGATGAAAAGACTGAAGAGAGATCTGAGCAAAGGGGTAAGAAATATGTAGAATTGTTTTCTTCTTAGCTTTATTGCTTCTAATAAGTACCCTCAATATTACCAATAGACCTTTTCAAAAAGGTCTGGGTCAGCGTCCCGGGGGGGGGGGTAACTTCAATAGATCAGTGACGGGGGTGTGCCATTTTCGTAATAAAAAGTTGACCCCAAAATTTATGAAAATTCTAAAAAGTATACCCCAAAGGTCACAGAGAAATATGAATATAGTACATAGAAATACTCAAAAGTCGGTTTTTAGAGTTATACAGCTGAAATTTATTTGGCAGTTATTGTGACTTTATCAAAATTGATCATCTTAGCAAAAATGATACCCCAAGTTTCTAATTTTAGTAATTTTGATCCCCCAAAATTTATTTTCCACCCCTAAAAGGGTACCCCAAAAAATGGTGCATCCCGTACCCATACATATGGGAGTTACCGCCCCGGGGTCGGCGTGAAATCTTTGTGGATGTTTGCAGACATCTTCTGTAAGGAAATCCTCTCCCCTTGCAAAGACCTGTATTGCGGTCGTTTCAAGAGAGGTAGTGCAAAAAAATTTACGTAAAATTCACGTTTTATTGGAGTGAAAGTCAAAGAAAGAATCCAAGTCTCAGCTTTCTCCTCAAGGAGGCATTTGATCAAGTAACTTCGTTTTCATGAGTTACTTGCATTTTGTTTCCCGAGTTTCTGCAGACATTTTTAACATTCATTGTCCCCGATTCCTATTCTCTCTCTTTTCACCCATTATTTGTGGATTTGAAGACAAATTTGCTGTACCTCTCCTACCTCGCTACCTTTTACGGAAACTGTCCGGAAACTTCTGTAGCGAAAACTACAATCCTCGCCAAAAATGCTGGGACACTTCGAATTTTTTTTAAATTCTCGCTCTAAAAAAGCATACCCCCTCCCCGACCCCCCGACTCAATGTTGACAGTAGTCCCAACATTGATTCGGGTGATGGGGTCTAATTACCCAAATATGTTATAATGAGACCGGGTTTTTAAGGTAAAACATACTTACAACATAGTGTCCCCAATATTTTTGGCGATGATTGTAGCTACGACCCATGTTGAACGCCCAGGGGGGGGGGGTAACTCCCATATGTCTGGGTACGGGATGTGCCATTTTTTGAGGTACCTTTTTAGGGGTGGAAAACAAATTTTGGGGTATCAAATTTGCTAAAATTACAAACTTGGGGTATCATTTTTGCTAAGATGATCAATTTTGACAATAACTGCCAAATGAACTTCTGCTGTGTATCTCTAAAAACAGACTTTTGAGTATTTCTATGTACCACATTCATATTTCTTTGTGAACTTTGGGGTATACTTTTAGAATTTTCATAAATTTTGGGGTCCACTTTTTATTACGAAAATGGCACACCCCCGTCACTGATCTATTGAAGTTACCACCCTGGGGTTTTACGACTCATGTTCATCTTGCTCTCCTCAAAGTTTGTTTATATTCTTCATTTACAGCTGACGAGCAAAACACAGAACGGAAACCGAGCTCTCCCGAACCTGAAGGAAACACCGAATGCGCGAAATCGCCGGAAAACGACAAAAAATCCGAAAACTTGGAACCTAACAATGGAAGTTTCGTAAGTGATCAGGTGTGTGATGATGAAACCCCCGTCGACACAAAAAACGACGATTCGTTAATATCAAATGAGTCTTTTGAGCAGGGGGCAGAAGAAATTAATAACTTGAACTCATTGTCATCGACGTATGTAAAACTCAACACTGATTCTTAAAATTGTTCTGGAAAACAGGCTTGGTTGTTTGCAGCTGTATGTTGTAAGAAAGTTCGAGAATGTTTGTAATGACGCTGTTTTTGTGTAAATTTTGATACTGTAGGCCTATATTGTGAGAATTTTGTGACAAACGGCTGTTCTATCAAAGCAGAGCGACCACAGTCCTTCCTCTCGAGCTGAGTTGAATTTAGGCTTGAGGAAAGTGGTCCTGACGAGATTTGAACCCACGATCTTGCGATGGTGAAACGAACGCCTTGACCACTCGGCCACACCACACCTCTGGAATCTGTTGCCCTTCCTTGAAGGAGGCGGACAAAGGAGGAATGAGCAAGGTACCCGGGGGTACTTCCACTGTTCAATATACTAGACGTGCCGCCCAAATGGGTAACTTTTTTAGCGCCTATTTCCCTACATATGGGTTGGTGTTTCGTAAAGAATTTCTACACATGGGTAGCAGATTATATAAAAACTTTTAGACGTGCATTGCTTTGAAAAGCCTCATAAAGAGTGCGTTTCCTTTTTCAGCGCAGAGGCCTTTTCGCCGCATTTAGAGTTGCCCCAGGCGATAAATTGGGATGAAACATTTGAGATATCGGTACAAATGGGTAAAATATTTCGTTGTTATTTCTATACATGGGTACCACGGGTGACAGAATTTATCGGTAGACATGAGTGGGTTTGGAAAAAACTGGGCGGCACGTCTAGTCTCCTGAACAATGAAGTACACCCCCCGGGGGGCAAGGTATTGATGTGACCTTCTGCATGATGCCTCTTTCTTTCAACCTCACCGCACTCATTTCTTTTTTTCCTCTCTGTGTCTCCTTGTTGGTGCGTTGCGGTGGTAGCGCTAGAGGTCGTCCTTGTTTTTGTTTATTGTTTGTTTTCAAAACAATCATTTCCAATTAGCTTTTTTTTGAAATGTAAACATATTGACAAACGTTTTTTTTATTGTTCTTATTCCCATTTAATTATTCTGCTGTGTCATGAGGAATCCAAAACAATTGAACGGAAAAATGCAAAAGATTTGAAGAGGAAACTGTTTGTGCTCCCGTGATATTAGCATATTACCCATGTTTATCACTTCGGTCAGTTGACAGTTGACATCATGAAAGAAAACTTCGAAAGCAACCACTAAAAAGGCGAAAAAATACTGGTATGTCGTTATAAATCTATTCTCTACTCATTTATTTATCTTAATTTAATTTTCTTCTTCATTATGACATAATATCTAATTGATTTTTTGTTTAAAATTCGCACGTTTTTCTTGAGCAAATATGAATGGCCTAACCTTTTGCTAGAGCCATGACCTCACGGTTTTCGAGTCAATAGAGCGAATTCACAGGGTTTTTGACAGGATTTATGGTTGGAAAAGCTGTTTGACAGGCTAAGTATGGCCCTAAAAATGTCTGGGTTGTTTGAAGCAAAGAAGGGAAGAACCTTCTCAATTTTTTCGCAAAGAAACTTGCGTGATTCTGTGTCGACCAGAAGATTTCCTTGCCCTCCCTTCTTTGCTCAGCTTTCATTTCGAACAAGAAACCAAAATGGTGCATACACAAGTAATAAAAAACTTGCAGATAATGCAAAAGAATAATAATAAACAGTCAAATTAATTGCCTAACGGTTCTTGATAAAATTTTCGGTTTGTTTTGCTCATTGTGTATGGTAATTAAAAGCAATCTGTGCCCTTAGATTTCAATTGGCTATCTTTAAAACACGGAATGGCGGAACGATTTGGAGTGACGGAGGCAATCGAATCAGACCCCGTTCATACGAGAGTAACTGGATCCGCTCTGGTCCGATCTGGAGCCAGTTGTGTTTCCAGATCCAAGGCGTTTGCACGAAAAGAACTGGGTTGATTTCCATCTGAGCGAAAATAATTTTTGTTATCAGGGCATCAAAGCAAGTAAATTTTGGAAAATTTGAGAAATGGTGTGTCCAGTAGCCTCTTTTCATCTTCAGCCTTGATTCGTATCTGAACCAGTTTCAATCTGATCGGATCCAAGGCATTTACATGGGATCTAAGTAGAGGCTATACTTCTGAACAGTTCCAGAACTGGCTGGTGCGGGCCCAAAAGATCCCATGTGAATGGAAGCCATTTTTGGGATCAGACCAGAACCGTTTGAGTTCCTCTTGTGCAAATGAGGTCTCAATGAAAGGAGAAGAGCAGAAACAAAAAGGAAATTAAATCTGCATTTGCATCACGAAACAACACCAATTTACTTCAATGTGAGATAACGTTAGGGACTTGGGAAGCAATTCTAATGAGAAGAGTCCAAAAGACAATGCAGGTTTTGGCTCCAAGAACGTCACCCAGTAGGGTGTTCATGTTCATCAATTTTTTAAGCTGGAGTGTCTCATCATCCCTATTACCAAAATCTGGTTAAGTGCCCTTAGACGAGGATTAATTAACCTCCTTGTCAAACAGAGGCAGGTGCTCTATTGTTCCTGTTCCAACATGACCAACAAGCAAAAGATTTGAAAGACTTGGTTAGTAAACTCGATTTGCAATTTTGAAAAAATGAGCTAACTCACGTAGAAGCTTGACAAAAAAACCACAGGCTTCAAAAACACTTAACCTTCACAAATATAGGTAAATTGCTGTACTTTCCCCCCTGTGACATTTTCCGTTGTGCATAGTTTTTAATGGCTCTTGTGCCGCTTTCAGGGGGTGAATATTTTCATAAGATTTTTATTAATCCCTGTATGTTTTCATTATATATGCATAATAATATATCTTATTGTTTTCATGTCTCGTTCTTTGTTTAGAAAAATCTTTAGCCATGGATTCGGAGTCAGATTACACAACTGAAACAGATGATAGACGTTCCAGTCTCGCTACACCAAGCTCCCGAAATTGCTCTCCATCGTTGACAACACAGAATGAAAAACATAACGCAAGACTGAACAGATCTCCTGGGATAAAAGTTCTTGAGATGGCGAGCAATCGAGAGCAATTCCATTCGAAATTTTCCGTGGAAGATTTCAGACTTAGAAATCCGACTTTGTTCGAAGATGCAAGTGATGAGTATGATACAGACTTGGAATCCGAAGAAGTGAGTAGGCCTATATGAAAAGATACGTACACTCTTTTTTTTATAAGAATAAAGTTTATAAGAATATTGAGGCTCAGAATCATCCAATTTTAAGAATATTGTAAGAATATGCTCAGCCTCAGCTCGCATATTTGTGCCTCATTTTCAGCAGTTGCCTGTTTTGCAATGTTAAAACGAAACTTCATGATTGTTAAACAACATTCTTATTGTTATAATAGTTGAATTTTTCTTTCGCTCCGCCATTTACTCGTAATTTTTCTTTTAACTATGTTCCCTGAAACCATATCATGTTTGAAAAATAAGAATACTTTAAGAATATTTTCAGGCTCAAAACGAAAATTTCTTAAGAATATTGAGGCTGGGCAAAATTTATAGTATTCTTATAAAAAAAGAGTGTAGCGGAGGGATACCATAGTACAGCGGTGGATGTTCAATACAGCGATGGGATGATATCCCTCCGCTGTACTGCACAACCACCGCTGTACTGCACATACGTTATACGGGCTGATTTTTTTGGAAGACAGAAATAAAATTGACCCTTATATCTTAAAGGTTGTTCTTAAAAAAAAACATGTACTCGGGTAGTCTCATTAGATACAGCGAGTTTCATTCTTGTCGAAACTTTAAGTGTGAAACACTTTTCAAATGTGCAACACGAGCCTGGATTTTGCGCCTTTGTATTTGGTAATAAAGCACCCCCATGTTACGTATTCCATTTTGTGTTTAAAGGCGTTTATGCAATAATTTGCTAATCAGAAATCTTACAATACGGAAACCAGACTAATTAACGGTTATTAAATGGTAATTGAGTCAACATTACAGTGTAAACTAAGAAGCAATTAACCCCACGAGGGCTTAATTCACCCATTTACACCTGTTATTAGAAGAAACTTCATACTTCAAATTTTTCAGTTTCTTAGAATTTGGAACAACCAATTATGGAAGTGAAGGTGAAATGGAGAATTTAGCGAAAATCTCTAGGATCCCAGTTGTAGGTTAACTAGCTAATCGAGACCTCGACCCTGGCTGTGACGTGACACAACCGTAACTTGGGCTCGAACCCCGACCTCTCTGAGCTTTTTACGCCCACGAGCCAGCTGGATTAGGCCACGACATCACGGCACCTTCAAGATCTGGTCGAGGGGCATTTCACTCTGCAAAAAGGCGTACGATATTTCCATTAAAAGAAAAGGACTTCCAAGGGATTTCAGAGAAAACAATAGGACTTCCAGCAAAGGTGTACGAGATTTTCAAGGTGTGAATTGCCCCTCGGATCTGGTCGGCAGTTCTGCTGGAACAGGAGATCACAGGAGCACCTATGGGGATTTTCTGGGATGTTTGGGTCTGTAGGGGAACCTCCATATAACGGCCACCTGTGGGGCCAACATTCTTGTCCGTTGTAGAGAGGTGTACGCTGTATGGAGGTGTTATACGTTCTTCATACTGTACAGCAATTTTCTTAGAAGTTGTTAAGAAAGAATTTTGGTCTGTTTCTAACATTGATCGAAATGCGCCAATCAGCAAGTGAAGCCGATTTGGCATAGTATTTTAAATACCAATCAGCTTGCGGGATACAGCGGGAAGATCAACAGAATTAAATGAAGAGTACAAGTGAGAAAACGAACTCTTTCGTGCTACACAGAACCGGCCTTTTGGTTTTGATGTGGACAGATGCAAGAGCTCCTGAAACGAGTGTCAGATAACATAGAGGAGTGAAGATGAAGGTGAAGCCCGTAGCTTGGATCTCAGGAGTATGTTAACTTATCGAGACCTCGAGAATCGAGTGTCAGCAAGGAGTGTGTCTTAGGTCCCGTTTACACTATACCGGATAGCTATCGGAGCTCCGCGTCGCGCCTTAAACCATATGGGATGTGGCAAGTTACGTATTGGATAGCTTTGGCATGGTGTAAACATCAACCCTATTAGCTAGATACGAAAACACGCTAGCGAATCTATACGCACTACTGTGATGGATACGCACTACTGTGGTGGTGTATTTTGCGTACTGTGGTGGGGTTTTTGGCGTACTGTGGTGGTGTATTTTGCGTAGTGGGTTATTATGCTTGATGTGGTGGGTTATTATGCTTGGTGTGGTGGGGCTTTTTGCGTACTGTGGTGGATTAGCACTACTGTGGTGGGTTATTATGCTTGATGTGGTTAATATGTTTCTGCTCTTCGTCGCAATTGTGAAGTTCTGTAAAACTCAGAAATTATCTTTCTATTTAGGTTCCCAAAGCAAGAAAAGCAATCTTGAAAGATACAACTGGAAAAGAAGTTTATTTGGAAGCATGTAAATATTATGAGGTAATCCCTGCTTCGTATTTCATGCGTAATATAGCGTCTTCTATCGTCAATCTAGCGCATCACGGACTGGGCGATAATGGCGTCAAACCCATCGTAATCGCGCTGTTACAAAATACGAAAGTTTGCGAGCTTGATTTACGAGATAATGCGATAACAGATGAAAGTGGCAAAAACGTCGCGAATTTATTTCTCGATAATTTTTATATTACGAATTTGAATATGGCGTCGAATAATCTCGGGATACCGACGGCGAAAGCGTTTAGTGAGTCTTTTGAAGGAAATGGGACGTTAAAAGTGCTGAATTTGTCAGATAATAACTTGTGTAATAAATGCATTGAGATTCTTTGTCACGGAATTGTGAATAATTACAGTATCACTGAGCTGAATCTTAGTAGAAACAAAATAACCGATGAAGGCGGGAAATACATTGGAAACATGCTATCGGAGCAGCGCTCTTTAAACTACCTCGATCTGAGTTGGAATGGATTGGGACCGCGTGGAACTGAGGCTGTTTTAAAAGGGTTGAAAGACAACATCGTTCTACAGACTTTGAATTTATCTTGGAATGCTATTGGTGTAGACGGATGCAAAGCAATCAGTCGAGCGTTTGGTTACATGAGTGTATCGGATATGGATTTATCAAATAATAGATTGTTAGTTAACGGAGCGAAGATCATTTCCCAAGGATTGAAGCAAAATACGTCATTGCATACACTGAGGATTGCGCAAAATATCTTGGAGAACAATGGTGTATGTTTTATTCTGAAGTCGATATTACGCAATCCAGAAAGTAACATTAGGACCATGGATATATCAGGTACAGACTTGGAAGAAGGCTTTTACGAACTGGAAAAGGAATTGATCGGAAACGATCGGAATATTAAATTTATTCATGAAACACGTTTGAAAAAATCTCCCGCCAAATTGCTGACAGACCCACGTGACCTGTTGAAGAAGTTTCTGGAAGAGAACAATATTCATAAGCTTGATTTGTTCGACTTTATTGATACAGACGCAAGCATGTCGGTTACTGTGGAGGAGTTTAGGCAAGGACTGAAAACGGCGAAATGCGGACTGGCGGAATTCCAGATTGATAAACTAATGGATCTACTGGATCAGGATCATGATGGCGAAATAGATTACAGTGAATTCGCGAATTTGTGATCTACTGAGGTCTTGGCATATACTTTTTGCGGGATTTGGCGAGTGACCGATTCATCATAGTCAATACTCACTCTATTGACTACTTTGGTTTCAAAGTGTCCTGAAGTCGAAGTCTCATTTAGAAAAGTAATTTTATGCAGTTATAGATAATATATTAACATTGTTCATCAAAACTTTATGCAACCTAATTTATTTCCCCTTGTGTAGAGATAAACTTATCAAAACAACATTATCAAGAAAATCGAGAAAACCATTAGAAGTCGAAAAGTAGCACGGTCTTTCGCTGACATTGACTCTATGTAAAATAGTATCCCTCTGAAAATCTCCTCTAGGATTCAATATGGCGTTTCCACTCTGGCAAGGCATTGTACACCATCAACCTCGTAAGCCTGCACGTCCGTGTCGCTCGGGTTGAGTCTCGGCACCAATCCTCCTAGAAGCTCTGCGAATGCCTAAAACGGGAGACATCGTATTACTCAATTAAATTCAAAGTCAAGTCAAATGGGAAGAGAGCCTTTGGCTATTTCATGTGAAAACCTGCTGGACGATTTCATTGGGCTCCTTAGCTCAGTGGAATAGAGCTTTTCAACGAGGCCTGGGTCGGGCGCGAATTTTTTCTGGAAAATGGTAGACGTCTGCAGAAAAGAAATGCTTTCTGTGTGCAACGACTGCAATTACGGTCGTTTTGGGAGAGGTAGTTCAGCAAATTATGCTCCAAATTCACAAATAATGGAAGAAAAAGAGACTAAAGAAATTTGCAACAATAAAATTGAAAATATGTCCTGAAATTTAGGAAACAAGATACAAGCAACTCACAGACCGGTAAATACTTCTTTTAATGTCTCCTTGAGAGGATATGCTGGGATTCAAAGCTTTTCTTTCACTTTTTTTCAATTATTTCCAGTTATTGCACGCGAGAGGATTCCCTTACTCAACATGTCCACCATTCTACAAAATGTCGCACCGACCCAGACCTCTCTGAAAAGGTCTATTGTCGTTGGTAGAACAATGGAAAGTAGCTACAGACCTTGCAAGCATCTTTCTCCAAATTGTTTCCCCAGATGAAGATTTCCTTGAGAGTTTGGTTTGAATATAATGAACGAGCTAATGCACAAAGACCTTTACCATTGATTGTATTACCACACAACACTAACCTGCAGAAAAGATTTAATAATTGTTTTTATCAATTTTTACCAGTGATTTCTAAACGGAATCAGAGAGAGATTCAGCAGCTGGCATAACTTTTACTTTCCGGCATGTTGAGATATACCAGGCTGAGGTTTGGGTCAAATTTTCCTTCTGGGAAACTACTTTTGCTAATCGCAGAGTCTGCCAGCGTGAATCCATTGCCCGGTATTATCAACCTTTTTTCACAGGGTAGACGAGAGGGGATGATAAAAAGGGGGAAATCTGTCTGAAAATGAGAAACAGGCACGCCGAAGAAGGAAGGCAAGTGTTCTTATAAAAAATGTGTACGACCGTGGGTTTAATGTAGATACAGGATATAACAAATGTTTTTTTAATGTACTTTTTTGATAAGAATCTTTTAGTAGACTGTGACTCAAAACTGTCCAAATTTAAGGATAAATTCAGAAGAGTAGTCGGTCTCAACCTTAACCACAAAAATGACGTTTTACTTTATCTGAATTTTCTCACAACTGTTAGCTCACTAATTGCCGTTTCTTCCACTTGCTCGAAACAAGTTCGACTTTCTCCTTCGAATTACTTCTGAACGAAATGTTTCACTGTGAGTTATAAGTGGAAACTGTCACTTGTGAAAAATTTAAGAATACATCTATTTAGTGTCCTACTATTTGGGCTCACAGTCCAAAATTGTGAGAAAATCGAGGCTCAAAAAACCGTATTCTTATATCAAGAATAGTGTATATAAACGAATAAGAAATAGACCTACGTTATAAGGTTGCTGTTTGCTGTAGCAAGCGCTTCACTAATATAAACCGCTCCGTGATCTTCTATTCTATTATATGCCAAATTTAAATGTTCCAGTGGAGTATTTCTCTTCAGTAAATTCGCTAAGCACAGTGCTCCGTCTCTTGATATTCGATTGCTGCAAAATATAATTAAAGTATCAAGGTCAAAGGTCAAATGTTATAGAGGTCAAGATGTTAAAAGTCAAGGTTACTAAACGTTCAAGGTTAAAGGTCAGACCCCAAATAAAACCTTCTAAAGGCCCGCTACGATTACGTTACCCCGGGGCCCGCTCTGCCTCTTGACGGCCCTGGGTATACTTGCGTTCTGTAGCGGGAAACCACTTCTGTGATGATTTATTATGCTTGATATGGTGGTATTTTTGCATACTGTGGTGAATAAGCACAATAGTGCCTATCCACCAAAGTATACGCAAAAAATACCACCACAGCAGTGCGTATCCACCACATTAGTGCGCATATATAAAGGAAGGAAAGGAGTGAAGTTGATTACAGTTAATACAAATTGGCTAAGTGAGTAATTTCTTCAGCGTCCATCATCAGCGACCCCCTTATCACTAGTATTTTGTACTCTGTCGAACAGGGGCAAAGATATCAACTTACCATCTCAAATCTAAGTGTGTCAGCGCAACATTAAATGCCAGGTTCTCTGCTAATCGTTCTGCACCGAAATTTTTTATATCATGTTTTGAAATGTGTAGTTCTCTTAAACGGCTGTTAACCTGTTGTAGAATGTAGGTTCTTTTAAGTTAACAAGAAATATTGACTTTTAGCACAGGCTATGCAAATACATTCATTACTTTTTATAAGAAAACCGTCTATAAGAAACTGTATATGCCGTTTCGAAAAAATCGAGAAACTCTTTTTTTGTCGTCTAAGAAGTAAGAAAAAACTAAGAAACTATTTCCGCTTTAAAATAAAGGTGAAAGGTGATGGTGAAATGGTGTTTTAGCTCCAGCCGCTAGGATCTCAGTAGTAGGTTAACTAATCGAGACCTCGACCCTGGCCGTGACGCTACCGTGGCTGGGCTCGAACCCTGACCACACTGAGCTCCTGACACCACAAGTCAGCATACAGCAAATACAGCATTTTAGTTTACTGATGTGCTTTATGTAATCTCTACGCAAAAACAGTCTCCAGTAACTATCATACTTAGGGTCAATTAAGATAAAAGTCCATATTTTGACTGCTAAGAACAAGATACTTCACATTGAACCCAACCCTTTTTTCGCGAAATTTTCGAATTTTTATTTTTAAGTTAAGAAACTCTGCAAGGAACTTTTGCTATACAAATTGGCCTCAAAATTAAGAAACCCTACTATATGGCTCAGAGCATAGTTTAGTATAAAAAAAGTACGAATAGAATGTTGAGGGAATAGCTATACCTTGAGCATGTTAGCGATGTGAACCGTGGTTTCTTCCTAGAGAAAGAAAAATAATACGAGGTTGCGGATTTTTGTTGCAAAACTAGGCCTTGATGAGCCAGGTCTCTTTTTACAAATAGTGTAACTAATCATCAGTCTGTGCAGGGATAAGCTGCTTTTGGCCTACCTGTTTGCTTGTAAACAGCGGTCTATCTAAGTTGACGACTTTCAGAGAGGCACTGTGACACAATACAGTAGCATATGCAATCACACTTTCTATTTTCTACGAAAGATGCAAAAGGAAAGAATAGTAATCTTCATAGAAGAGGGATTAAACTATCCTTATGCCCTAGCAAAACGCTCAAAACATTGTTTGACAAACATTTGAAATTTGCTTCTCAAGCAAACTGTTTTACCGTCTGTCTCTTAGGACGAACATTCAAATTTCAATTCAACTCAACTCGTCTGGAGGTAAAAACCAGTTGAGTCTGCAGGCAGGCTATCTGTCTCTCGGTCTATCTTATCTGGCGTCCATCGAAAATTACGCGGAAAATTATGGCTCTTCAAACATTTATTGAGTCCAAGCCACAGCGGGAAAAGACACACAGTCTAGTCACCTTGTTCCCTGCAGATGGGACAAATCAAGTTTTTTTTAGGCATACCGTAAAAACCAGACCCTAGGACGTGAGACCCCTGAGACCTTTAGGACCATTAAGTACTGACATCAAAAAGGACCGTAAACACCAGAGGGTATTCGCCTTCTAAGAACAATAGAAGATCGCAGTAGGCTGTCAGTCTGGGTTTTCTTAGTAGTGGTACTTCCGCTAGTTGTCTGCCTCCCTTCTCTTACGTCTTTCAGTAGTCAATAATATTAATTATTGATATTTTGTTGTTTGATTGAATACCTCACTGTCTTAGAGCTATGGCCCAAACAAAAACACTTCTTTTCAAGCTAATGCAATTTTTTAAGTTTCGATAGATGTCTGTTATTTTAGCGCTCTTTTTGGCTGTCTGCCTTCAGGTGTTTCAGTCTCAATTTACATCAATTTCCCTTTATTTGTCTTTATTGCAGCGAAGACATTTCTTGGGATTTCTTGTTTGGCTAATATGTAGCGACCGAAACAAAATAAGTTTTGACTTTCGATTGACTTTCGAGTGACTTTCACAAGAAGCTCAATTTTTTTACTTGTCAAATCAAGAACAGCTAGTTATTAATGTCGTTCGATTTGAGGGATATTTCACGTTTCAAAAAGATTTTTACTAAGACAACAGGATTTCCAAAGATTTCCGAGAAAACGATAGCTTTCCAAGCCAGGATGTACGAGATTTTCAAGGACTGAATCGCCCCTCTGTTCGATTTCTTAAAATGCGCAAGATAATTTATACGAAACATAGGTATCGCGAATTGTCGACGTAAAATAGAGGTGCGATGCTGCAATGCAGAAATGGACAAGATTTATGAAATTTTCAAACAAGAACAAAGCAAGTTTCGAAAAACTGTTTCAAGATTTTTTGTTTCAAAATCAGGATTTTCTCAAAAGCAAACCAGACCAAAACAAGACTTTGTTGGGTGATTCTTCGTTTGGCCTCGCGATGCAATATGTAAGCTTATGGATTTGAATGAAAAGCGGCTACGACAGCTGCATACCTTGATAATATCTCAAGAACCCAGAATCTAGTTTTAAGGCATCTATCGATGCTTAAAAATTGCATTAAACTGAAAAGAAATTTTTTTATTTGGGCCGACAGTTAGCTATTCAAACAACAAAGATTAATTAATAAAAAGTATTGACTGAGAGACGCACGAGAAGGCAAGCAGCCAAATAGCGGAAGAACCACTATTAAGAAAACCCGGACTGACAGCCTACTGCAATCTTCTATTGTTCTTAGAAGGCGAATACCCTCTGGTGTTAACGGTCCTTTTTGATGTCAGTACTTAATGGTCCTAAAGGTCTCAGGGGTCTCACGTCCTAGGGTCTGGTTTTTACGGTATGCCTTTTTTTATGAATGGTAATCGATGAAAAAGATCATCCTTATGTATTTTGTCTTACCGGCGAATTTATAGGGGGGTGCTCTTTCGAGGGAGGGCGCTCACTACTTTTTTAGAGTTCTGGGAGGGCGCTGATTCGAGGAGGGCGCTCTTTCGGGGAGGGGGGGCGCACATTTGAGGAAATACGGTACCTGGTTTTTCTACTGTCAATTTAGAAATTCGAATGAAATCTGATGACAAAATCACAGTAAGATCATATGAAATCATTACTCACAAGATCTGTTTCTGCTAAATCTATTTCTTCAAGTATGGTATTGACTTGCAAAGCTCCAGCTATAGCCATACCACCTTTATTGCCAATTTTATTCCCATTCAAACGCAATACTCTCAAGGTCTCGTTCATCTGAAACGAAAAGTCTTGATTGAAAAATAAACATTCTTTAGTTGCTGCATCATTTGGGCATTATTTACTCTTAGGTGCCTAATTTCTGGGGGGGGGTCGGAATGGGCGGGTTGTTGGAACTTCGCTCAGAATTTTATTGGCGGGAAGTCGAAATAAACGGTGGGTCGGAAGTTGCTAGAGAAACATTGTCTCGAAACTGCTGAAACGCAGTGCGAACAACCCGCAAGCACGAGATGATGCATCATGACAAACTCGAAAATCCTCGTCTTTTAATTCGATTAGATTATGAGGAACGAGAAGTTTCTAAAATTTTGTGGAATAACAATGACGATTGTCTTTCGAGTTGTTTCCTTACGTGATTATGCTACGTTGCAAAAAGGATGCACGCTATTACTGGGAAACAAAATAGAGGATTATCCGTGTATACAAAGTATTGGTGGTTTTATGCAGTGAATCAGCTGGGCGAAAAGGCGTTGCCAAACAATGACTTTGTATGTCCATTCTTTCTTAATTTCTTCCACCTATACACGCTTTTTTTTATAAGGAACCACTTTATAAGGAACCTACATGTAGAAGGCCCGAAAATTTAAAGAACTTATACTACTAGAGAGAAAATAACTAAAGAACTTTTTATTGTTAAATAGTTGTATCACTGCAAATAATCAAGAGTTAGAAAGCCGGTTCCATTCATTTGCAGTCGAAAACAGCATAAATTGTAGGTTAAGCATATATCAAATGTTTCCTTGAGTATTCTCGGGCTTTGCTCACATGCAAGTGTCTCTCTTTTATTGTTAAGACCACTGTATGTGCAGTTAAAATTAAGGAACTATTAAGGAACTTTTTGAACTACAATTGCCTCAAAAGAGGTCCAAAAATAAGGAACTTCAAGAACTAGGCCTTGAGGTAGGTTCCTTATAAAAAAAAAGCGTGTAGTCAGGGGCGGACTGGCTTCAGTTTGGTAATTTAGATCCTTATTGGTTAAAGCATCATGCAACCATGCATTGCTTCAAACGAATAAACGAATGCGAAATTGGGGAAGATTAGAGTCGGGAAATAGGGGGCTTTGACGGCCTGTTAGAACTCTCTCGAAACTCGACTTTTCATTCAGCAATTCTCGATTTTTGCCGATAAATGTCGAGAGAAATTGCGTGATGGTCTGAAAACGATCCTAACGATTTGTTTCGATTTCCGTGCTCTGGGAAAAGGCAGAATGTCCCCTTTCTGCACATGTGCCTAGTTAACTTTTGTCTAGCAAAGCTTTTGAATGCACACTACAACCCTCGACTTCAGAGATGAATCTATGGAATATGGGGATTTTGGGAAATGGGAACCATAAAATTAGAATCCAATAAGAATAAGGAATGGATAATCTTTGGGTGCGTTGTTTACATTGTCCTGTCTTTTTTTATTGCAGTAGCGAAGCTACTTCGCTTTTTCTGACCGAATCAAGCGAATTGCTTGAAGGGGATAAATCTTTCTTGGAAACTTAACATTTGCAAGAAAGACCAAATCAATGAATTCTTTTGGTTTCCACCCCGTGTAACGTGTGTGCAGTACCGTGGGGGATGCGCAGTACCGTGGGGGATGTTCAGTACATGTGGGGAGGCATCCCTGAGTACCGTGGGGGATGTTCAGTACCGTGGGGAGGCATCCTGAGTACCGTGGGGCGACATCTTGAGTACCGTGGGGGATGTTCAGTACCGTGGGGGGATACCATGATTTCTGTGGGGAGGCATCATGAGTACCGTGGGGGATGTTCAGTACCGTGGGGAGGCATCTTGAGTACCGTGGAGGGATATCATGATGTCTGTGGGGAGGCATCATGAGTACCGTGGGGGATGTTCAGTACCGTGGGGGGCATCATGAGTACAGTGGGGCGGCATCTCTGAGTACCGTGGGGTTGCTCAGTACCGTGGGAAGCATCATGAGTACCGTGGGGGATCTTCAGTACCGTGGGAAGGCATCTCTGAGTATCTTGGCGGATGTTCAGTACGGTGGGGTTGATCAACTGTAATCAATCTTCGAATCGCTTTTTCCGTTGTTATTTTTGCAACTTGTCGCGGGGGATTAGTACATCGTTTCTTAGTCAACACAACGGAAAACCAGACTACTATGAATGTCAAGTTCACAATTGCGTGAGATAATCTGATGTATTTCACAACACAGCGAAGTTTTGTTCTGCAGTTGATATTTCTAAATTCTAGAACCTGTTTAGGACAACTGTTCCTTACAAAAGTGTGTTGTACTGACCAAATGAGAGAATGAATTAAGATCTCGATGGATGAGCTGTACTAAAAATTTTTGCAGCATGCTCCTAGAAGGGCAGGCAGCCCGTGCTCAGCGTTTGATACCTTCTTGCAACATACGAAACAGGTCGATGTGGACGACGGACCAAATAAAAGACTTGCTGACCTCCTACAAATTACTGTAACAATTTGATAAGAGTTTATGAAAGGGGTGAAGTTTTCCTATACCCGCAACTCATTTTAAAATAGCTTGAATTGTCTCACGCAAAGTACTCTTGTGAATTTGACAGTTATTTTGGACTGATTTTTCGTTCGATTCACTAAGAAATGACAAGCTTATCCCGCTATGTTTTTAATATACACGTATTTTTTTATAAGAAACTAAAAAATTGATCCAGTACTAAAAGTTTCTTAAAATTTTCAGATTTTGAGTACTGAAAGTTTCTTACGAGTTTCTTAAATATCCATATTTGGCAACATAGTTATTCTACTGTATCTTAATGATGTTCCAAACCCATTTATCGATCGTGTTTGCATGCATATGGGTTCCTTTTTGTCTTCTTGTCACAGAAATGCTTTATCGTAGAGAAACACGGAAAATAAAGAAAATTTTCTCTGTTTGAGGTGAAACGGTTCCTACGCTATAAAATTCCACTACTGGAGTTTCTTAACGCTTTGGCCATTCGAGAGTCTGGGTTTCTTATAAAGAGTTTCTTATAAAAAAATACGTGTATCTTCCCTTTATTTTTTTCTATTATTATCCCAACGATTCTTGTGAACTTGACATTCATAGTAGTCTGGTTTTCCGTTGTGTTGACTAAGAAACGATGTACTAATCCCGCACGATAAGTTATAAAAATAACAACGGAAAAAGTGATTCGAAGATTGATTACAGTTGATCAACCCCACCGTACTGAACATCCGCCACGGTACTCAGAGATGCCTCCCCACGGTACTGAACATCCCCCACGGTACTCATGATGCCTCCCCACGGTACTGAGCAACCCCCACGGTACTCAGAGATGCCTCCCCACTGTACTCATGATATCCCCCCACGGTACTGAACATCCTCCACGGTACTCATGATGCCTCCCCACAGACATCATGGTATCCCTCCACGGTACTCAAGATGCCTCCCACGGTACTGAACATCCCCACGGTACTCAAGGTATCCCCCCACGGTACTGAATATCCGCCACGGTACTCACGGATGCCTCCCCACAGACATCATGATATCCCCCCACTGTACTCAAGATGCCTCCCCACGGTACTGAACATCCCCCACGGTACTCATGATGCCTCCCACAGAAATCATGGTATCCCCCCACGGTACTGAACATCCCCCACGGTACTCAAGATGTCGCCCCACGGTACTCAGGATGCCTCCCCACGGTACTGAACATCCCCCACGGTACTCAGGGATGCCTCCCCACTGTACTCATGATATCCCCCACGGTACTGAACATCCCCCACGGTACTCATGATGCCTCCCCACAGACATCATGATATCCCTCCACGGTACTCAAGATGCCTCCCCACGGTACTGAACATCCCCCACGGTACTCATGATGCCTCCCCACAGAAATCATGGTATCCCCCACGGTACTGAACATCCCCACGGTACTCAAGATGTCGCCCCACGGTACTCAGGATGCCTCCCCACGGTACTGAACATCCCCCACGGTACTCAGGGATGCCTCCCCACATGTACTGAACATCCCCCACGGTACTGCGCATCCCCCACGGTACTGCACACACGTTACACGGGGTGGTTTCGCTTCGGTTCCACATCTTCATAAAATGAAAAAAGCGAAGTCTCTGATTCGCTTCAAAAGAATGCACTCTTTATCTATGAGGCTCTACAGAAAAGGGATACCTTAAATAAAAGTTGCAATTTTTAATGGGTTAAGAAATAAACTACTGTAAATGGAGTGTTATGATCATCCATAAATAAAAAAATGATCAATAGACACTTAAGTATACCTGAATTCCTTTTGCAATTGAAACTGCTCCATCTGGACTTATATCATTGTAACTCAAAATCAGTGTTTGCAGAATCAATGTCTCCTGAAACAAAACAATATCTGGATTCATAAATCGCTGCATTATAGTTTTGACTGTTAAATCTTCCTTGAACATTTTGTTTTATGTAAAGTATATATTCCAGAAGAGGGGTTAAGGGGGATAATTGGTGATAACTGCCCCTGTTCTCTTGCATCTTAAATAAAAGTTGCTAAATTTTTTATTAATTTCCTGTTGTTTGCCTTATTTTTCTTAGATCTGTCCCAATTTGCCTTGTCAGTTAGCAATACCCTGTTTTGTCCGTATCTTATATACCCTATATCTAAAAATAACAGCATATACTTGCAACAGCTGGCCAATGGTTTCTGCTCCTTTGTCCCCAATGTTATTGTATCCAAGATCCAAACCAACCACAAATGTGTTGCCTGTCAGAGTTTTGTATAATATATAAACATCCTGCAATAAATGGAAAATGCATGATTAAAATGACATGGAATCACCATCTTAAAATATATATGCTTTGCAAGTTATAATAGTAAACATACTAATGAAGTTTTTACCTCATCGACTAGTCTGTTTCTATACATTTCATTTTCTTCATTTCTTTTATTTCCATGTAGCTCTAGTTTAAATTCAACAACAGGTTCTCTGTCAAAGAAATTGCCAATATATTCAAAGCAGTTGGTGCTAAAGACACCATTTCACCTTATACCTTGAGCTGTCCGCCCTTCCCAGGTTACTCAATTCAATTGGTACCCGGGTATTCCTACGAGAATATGTTTTAGATTAGTCTGGGAGAGGGAAAGGCAGGGCACGGCACCCCAGTTATACTGCCAGTTGCCACCAATGCCACAACATTGACCTGTTTTAAGAAAATTTTGATTGTTTGCTTGTTGTTTTCTTTTTTATCGCACCACTACTGGTACTTCTCCATGAAGAGATTGTTTAAGGGGATCGGAATTTAAAGGCTTCCCACGTATATCAACCGAGACTCGTCAGGGTATACTACCTAGGATATGTAGGACTTGTGAGGAGGTTAAGCATCAAAAAGATAAGATAATTTACGCCATATTTTCTTCTTCTGCACTCTTCAGCAGCAAAAGTATTTCATTGTTCGCCTCTTTCTGGAGTTCAGTGACCACTGTCAAGTAGTTTTCTCTCGTTGTTCTTGGATCTGACATCTTCGCAACTATGTGCTTGACTCTTTGATGCTTGACTTTGGCTTCTTTTAAAACAAAAAGGCAGCTTCCTTCTGAGCTGAGCTGTGCTACTGCTAGACTAGGTCTGGCTGCCTGACTTAGGCCATAAACTTTTTAGCTTGATTTTATAGCTGGCAGAGACAGCAAACTGTTGGTATTTATGGCATAAACAGATGCTTAAATCAAAAAAAATTATATTTTATAAATCCCTACACCTTGATAGCTTTTTTCTTGATCTAATCGTCTTATTTTCAGACTTCTTCACAGAATCGTTGTTTACATCGCCGCCATTTTCATTGCTAAGCGTCTGTCAAAACTGAGCATGCATGGTAACTAAGGAAGTAAATTTGAGAGAGGGAGGCCGAAGGTTAGACCTATTTGCCTATTTGAAATCCTGCCCTCTGGGGGGACAGGCTTAATTCCCTTTCTTTCTGGGTTCCCTTTTCATTCCATTTCATCACGAATTCCCACGCAAAAAAAAATTTTTTTATTGTCTTGAGGTCGTGTCCCTTCCTGACCCCGGACAATCTCTGACAACCTCTGACACGGTTACCTCTGACCCAATCACTCGGCACTCCCTGCCCCCTTATCTCTTTCACCCTAGAACTCCCTGGACCCTTGACCCAAAATCGATTCCCGTATCGATGGTTGCATGGTGCTTAAAAATAAAAAACTTGGGGCAGGGAGGGATTGACCTTTGAGGTTTTCTAATACAATATCAAACCCCGTTCTACCCTCATTTCTCGCAATTGGGGGCTATTATAGTTCTTAAAGGACGGTAGCCCCCCGCCCGATTTCGCTCCTTCCCCTTTCCCCCCATTATTCCCAAAACATAAATTGACCGACCGCAACCGGGTGATAATTTGGCGGGCCTTTTCAAGATCAAAGCTTCCCGCAGTCAATCCGAAGTCAATTGGGATAAAGGGGTCTACGACATGAATCAAATTATAACAACCGCAAAAAGAAAACAGATCAATTTGTCTCGTCAAAGTTGATGTAAAAAAAGACACAGCTTGGCAAAGAAAGACCTAACACAACGGTTCATTCATTCCAAAGACTTCTGCAAATTCAAGATGAAAGTTCGGGGACGAATTTTAGGCCCAATTTTCTTGGTTTTTGTTTGGTAAGTGCAAATCTTTTTATTTTGAGATTAAATTCTTAATAATTGAAATTAGCTCGTTTATTTTAGAGCTTTTAGCTCAGTTTTTAGCAGGAAATCTTAGGAACAGGTGTTCAATTGCATCCTAATCTCTAAAACGAGTAAAATCCGTAATTTATATCTAAAAAGTTTCCTATTTTAAGATTTGCGTTTAGGTTTTATTTATCTAGAGAGGACTTCTATTCTTTTAAAGACTTTTGATCACGATCAGAAGAAACCGGCTCTGAAAGTTTTGAGAATGTATCTTTGTAACAGCTAATATGGGTCAAGGTATCTTTCGGGAAGTCAAGATAAATGGTTGAAAGGAGCTCTTTTTTTTCTCTTTCAAAAAACAAATTGCCATGTTTCATCAAACTTATGCGAATTTACAAACATTCCCTTGCCTTAAAAAATTTATCGATTTCCCCCCTCTTTATAAAAAGCTTTTCATGTATACCTTCCTTCATCTACAAAAAGTCGAGCATAATTCGTCAATATTTCCTTTAAAACACGAAATTGTTGTTTATACAGTTTGGGCAATGGAGTGAGTTTCTCAGGATTCTCACATCATATCATGCCAAAGTTTATTTCATTTCGTTTTATTTTGTATTTTTAATTTCATGCTTGAAATGACATGTTAAACTTTTGTTCCAAACACTGTAAAAATTTAATGGTCTAATAAACCCTTTATGAGGTACAATCCGAATTAAATTTTGGGATTTCCTTTGAGGACAATTATGATTATCCTTTGTACCAATTTTTAGTCTTTGACGAAATCCGTGTTGAAAACTTCTTTCATTATCAAGCATCTCGTGTGAAAGCCAGCTGAAATTTGTAGAGTTTATTTTTTTGCGAAAGTTTGTGACGTTCAAGGCTGACTCAATTGTGGGAGTGGGAGGAATTTAGATTAGAAATTTTCCCACGAGAAAAAGAAAATTTCTGTCAGCAAATAGACCACAACCAAGATGGTTGCCAGAGAAGGTTAAAGTTGGAAGTAGATCTACTGTAAACCTTCATTTGGAGTTAGGTGAGGGTTGAGGGTACATGAACTTTTAACCTTCACCTAACTTCAAGTGAAGGTTAAAAGTAGATCTACTTCCAACCTTCACCTTACTTTAAGTGAAGGTTAAAAATAGATCTACTTCCAACCTTCACCTTACTGAAAGTGAAGGTTTGAAATAGATCTACTTCCAACCTTCACCTTACTTAAGTGAAGGTTTAAAGTAGATCTACTTCCAACCTTCACCTTGCTTCAAGTGAAGGTTAAAAGTAGATCTACTTCCAACCCTCACCTTGATTCAAGTGAAGGTTAAAAGTAGATCTACTTCCAACCTTCACCTTACTTCAAGCGGAGGTTTAAAGTAGATCTACTTCCAACTAGATTTGATGTGTCTGAATAATCTGTTTAAAAAGATATTGGCTGTCTGTCTTAACCCTTTACCGGCCAGGGTTGCCAATTGGCAACAAATTATTGAATTGAATTTATTTTGTTCCAGCTGATTAGGCAAGCCTTAATTTGGAGTATAGTATGTTTAGTCACCCTCAAAGCAATGAAGGAATAATTTCTTCACCCTAGCAATGGCTCCAGAGCGAAGAATTTCAAATTTTTTGATGATGATGTCGGAAATTTTTCGGAAGGGCCTAAGTTTTGAGCTAATTTTAAATTCGAAACATTTAATTTCTGTCGATCTAGATGCTTCAGAAATGGAAAGTAAGTACTTTTCTTGAAGCATTTTGAACGTACTATCATTTGGCCTATAGTGCATCAACATCCAAAATAAGGTTGGGGCTGTTGGAAGAAAAATGCTTTTTGGGGGGAAGCACTGCCAAAAATCACCCACGCCCCCCAGAGCAATTTTTTCGCCGATTTTGTTTATTTCTTACCTATTTCTATTTAAATTTGCTATTTTGAGCTGTCTGTGTTGATTATTTCAAAACTAAAAAAATAAATATTTTACAAATATTGCAAGTAATCTTGTAAATAAGCTTGGAAACACGAGAGTAAACTACGAAAGTTACCTAAAAAACCCGATCTCAAAATCTTTTTTTATCTCTCCAGTTACTCTTTCTGAGGTAAAATTTGCAATTAGTTCTCTAGATGAAACTAAAGCTCCCGATTCTTACGATTTACCCCCCAAACTTATAAAGTTAAGCTCTGAAGCAATATTAAGTCCACTAACTAATCTCATAAATAACTCGTTTACCTCTGGTTATTACCCTAAATGTTTGAAGTATGCTAAGGTAATTCCAGTATATAAATCTAAGTCGCCTTATGAAGTTTCAAACTACAGGCCAATTTCACTACTGCCTTTTTTCAACAAAATTTGTGAAAAACTAATGTATCAAAGATTGATAAAATTTATAGAAGAAAACAAAATTATTTATCAGCACCAATTTGGCTTTCAAAAAAGTAAATCAACCTCCCAAGCAATTCTAGATATGTCTATGAAAATAGTAAATGCAATCGAAAATAATAAAATATCATGCTGTGTGTTTCTAGACTTTGCAAAAGCTTTTGACACAGTAGATCACAACATACTGATTAAGAAACTTGATTATTACGGTATAAGAGGCACTGCTTTGAAATGGTTCAAATCGTACCTAAGTGATAGAACACAGAGAGTAAGTATAAATGGTGAATTGTCAAATGATCTTAGTATAAAATATGGCGTTCCTCAAGGTAGCGTCCTTGGACCCTTGTTATTTTTGTTGTATATAAACGATATCCCGCTTTCCTCAAAGGTTCTAAACTTTCACCTTTTCGCTGATGATACCAGTATCTTTCATGCAGACAAAGATTTGAATAAACTTGAAAGTACAATAAATAAAGAACTTACCTCAGTCTCAGATTGGCTAATTGCAAATAAACTTACACTAAATCTTAGTAAATCTAACTTCTTATTAATTCATCCTCGACAAAAGACTCTTAGAAAAAAAATTGAATTGAAACTAAATAATGAATTGATAAGGGAAGTAGAAGAGGTAAAATACTTGGGAGTACTTATTGATAAACATCTAAACTGGAAACCTCAGATTCAAAACTTAAACACAAAAATTTCAAAAGGCATTGGAATTCTAAGAAAAGTACGACACCTTGTTCCACAAAGTGTTTTACTCAAAATCTATAACGCATTCATTCTTCCATATATTACTTATGGACTGTTAAACTGGGGAAGTGCAACTAAAACTGCCCTTGCCCCACTTGATAAAAAATTAAAAAAAGCTGTAAGAATAATAACATTCAAAAGTACATCTGATCATTCTAAACCAATTTTCAAATATCTCAATACATTAAACCTTGAAGATTGCTACAAATTCGAATGCGCTAAATTTATGTACGAATTAAGTAAAAACAGAACAGACTCCACTTTTAGTGACGTTTTTAAACAGGCCAAAGATATTCACAGCTTCAAAACACGGCATGCTACATCGGGAAAACTGTACAAACCCCGTTATAGAACAAATTATGGTAAGGACTTTATAACTAACACTGGTGTGAATATTTGGAATTCAATACCTGCAAAAATTCGGCAATCAAAATCAAAATCGTCTTTTTCTAAAGCCCTTAAAAAACTAATGATTTCGAAATACTAACACATTTCTATATTTTGTTAAAGGCACTTTTGTAGTTTTGCATTTTGCATTTTTTAAAAAAACTTGAAAAGCATTCCGCTTCTTTTTTTTATTTTTTTTATTTTTTTTTTTTTTTTTTTTTTTAATTTTTTTTAATTTTTTAAATGCCATATTATGTTGTGCAAGCAATTTGTATTTTATTCTTTATCTTAGCAAAAAAATATATAATTAATAAATTCCTATTTGTATATTCGATTTGATTATATTCAAAATCATTTAAAATCCACTGTACACCTGGCACATGGCTCGAAAGCCCGGATGGGTTATTTCTATGTGTCAGTCAGCTTTAATAATTGATACAATTAACTATCTAATTAGAACTTTAATATTGCTATTCTTTTGTTTAAATTTTGTATCTCAGTTAATTATATTTCAGTATCATTGTAATTAAGCTGAGAATATACATAAATTGAATTGAATTGAATTGAACTCGGCCGGTAAAGGGTTAATTGGCACAAACTTTAAATGATTATTTTCCGAAAATTAAACTATTATCACCATCACGCCCCCTCCCATACATACATTAATGACTGTATGTAATGACTTGACTTAATGAAATTACTCTGTCTGGTCAGGTTTTTTAATGTAAATTATTATGGAATCCTGAACTGTGGAATATTACAGAAATTATTAAACCAATCTATTGGCTCAATATTACCTGAAGACCTTGCCCACTATGTATGTCGTCTGTTCCGAAATTTCGTTCCATGTAGCCTTGCGTCCAGACTCCGATTGATCGAATCATTTGGTCTGGGCGAATGCCAATTCCAAGACCTGTTCCATTCGAGATTCCATGTTTTATAGCGTGCCGATATCCTCTTCGCTGGTCTGAGTCATATGTTCCAGGAAGTGTTCATGCTACAAAAAGTAGCCGGAGGCTCGGCCCAGTTGGGTCCATCTTTATAAAAACTGGGTCAGGCCAACGCTAGTGTAAACGCGTAAAACTCGGCCAAGGATAACTTTGCTGCGGTTCTGAGGTGGGAAAGGCCCCAGGCTGAGAAAACGAAGATCGAGCCCAAGTTTTACGCACTCACACTAGACTAAACAAGATCCAGACTTACAACATGAGTCGTAGATTTCGCTTAGACTCATTACATAAGCCCCACTCTTTGAAATTAGATTGACGCTCGTAGAACTTCGCGTTCGCCGGCTGCATTCGATTTCTGTCAAGATTTTTCTTAGGAATTTGATGAGTCGTAATTCTGAGCGACCTATCGAAATAAGATTGGCCGAAGGGGCGAACACTATAAGACTCATGGAATAATAAGTCTAGTTTTCGCTTCCTTCACCTTAATTCAATTCATTCAAAAAATTTAAAATCAAGAAATAGTTGTTGTTGTTATTAATAGTAGCAGTTCAAACTAAAATGCGCGGGCTGTATTACGTGGGGGGCTTGGAGTGAACCTACGACTTTTTTAGTGAGTCTAGGCAAGGTCCAGGCCAGAGAGGAAGTTATCGTAACATAGGCTGAGCCTGGACTTATTATATTCCTTTCAATCTTTCAGAAACTGCTGCTAACAACTACAACAACATGATTGCTGTTTCCTCGGAGTAGTTGGAGCTGGGTGGTGGGGTGCCGGGGGAGCGTAGACTAAGACGAATGTAATAAGTCTAGGCGTAGCCCAGGCTAGTTTCTGTAGTGTGGACAGGGCTAAAGTAGCTAGGTTGTGATGTTCTATATTACCGTTGCTCCCTCGCAACGTTGTTTATCGTTGCTCCCTCGCATCGTTTAACTTGCAAAGCCCCAAAGCATCGTTGACTGATTCTTATCATCTTTCATATCGATTAGATAATTATTTCCTAAGTTTATTTCTCAATTATTGCTTTATCACTAAATCCTATTTCCTCTTACTTTCTTTCTAGGTTGTCACAGAACGACGCTCGGGTCAGGCGAAAACGCAAAGGTTTGAAATATTTTTACAAATCTTCAGGAAAGGAGGGAAATAACATTCAAATTAACTTTCTTAGAGTTTTTAATCATGTTTTAACATACAAAGTACCGAAGTGAATAAGATTTTCTCGCGCGAAATAATCAATATATCAGTGACAATTTTGTGTTATCTATCCATAAAGGCTTGGTGGCCATCATGTATCCCGTGGTGCATTATTCAGGAATGGTCCCCTGCATTTACGGATAAGACAGACAATCTGAGCGGCTGGGCCCATGAGTGCGACTTGGGACCCTTGGAGAGCCTACGGATATTTAGCTCGGCTGGTTAACGATAAAGTGTTGTTGTTGTTACTTTATTTTGAGTGGGCTGTTATTTCTAGCTTTTTCAGCTAATTTAGGCCTACTATACATGCCGCATCCAGGCATTGGACCCCTAGTTTAACGTCCCTTCCGATTAAAGTAAAGTAAAGTTGCCGTTTTGAGTTCTACTACTAGCCTAGGGCTACTCAGTCGACTTTACACTTTACCCCTGGTCTGGATGCATATAGCATATAGCAGGGTGCAGCCACACACGGCGCTCATAACTACCGACCAGGTACCCATTTATACACCTGGGTAGAGAGAGGCACATTTGTGTTAACAACTTGCCCAAGGTTGTTATCTCTGCAACACAAGTGGAAAGACCGTGGCTCGAACCCACAACATTTTCGTTGTGAGTCCAGCACGCTAACCACTGCGCCACAGAGACCACATTTAGCTAATATTCTTCGGGTTTATGAAAAGGCCAGCCTCAGCTTATTTTTATTTTGTTATTAAAATCTGGGCAAAATCCAGGCGAAATCCATGCTTTAGCTCACAGGTTCGGCACTATACAGTATGTCCAATATTTCGTTGCAGGTAAGTGTGTCCGAGATATAGTGAACCTGACGAATAAAACCGGAGTTTTTGAAACGCCGTTATACCCGAAGAGATACAAGAACCGGCAAACGTGTATCTGGCATATTGAAGTAAAAAATGGCTACCAGGTCAAGCTGACTATTAGACAGTCGAAGTTCGGAATCGGAGAGCGAAGTGACAAGAGATACTGTTTTGCGCATGACTCTTTGGTTATAAGCTCAAGAAGACAAAGTTTCCAGTCTTACAAGTGAGTTTCGTGACCCCCTGATGATTTTTCGACTTATGTTATAAATGAGTGTCTTTGATTTTCATGCCGGGGGCACTTTTGATTTTCATACCGGGGGCACTTAATGTGGTTTTCAAATTCAAGAGAGAAGACCACGTCTCCAGTCTTACAAGTGAGTTGACCCCCTGATGATTTGTTATTTATGTTGCAAATGAGGGTCATTTGCTCTTCATACCGGGGGATCTATATCACAAGCATGATTCACAATGTTTGATCGCTTGGTCAGGGTCTAAGTGCCCAACAGTGCACAATGTTGGTAGTAAAGCAAGACGACTTTGATTCGAAAAAGCATTGCTCGGGGGGGAGAGGAGCAAAGCCACTCAGGCTGTGCCAATATATTTTGTCCAAGATTGTATTTCTAATTGCGTTTACGCCACCCCCCTACAAATTTCTCACTTTCGTCGTTGTTCTGAGAAACATTTAAATGGCCCAGGGGGTATATGTATTGCTTTAGTTAACGTTGACTTCCTTCATTTCTAGATCGTTCTATGACGTTAATGGACCTCATTCTTTGGTGCTCTGTGGTAAAAATGCGCCTCATGGTAAAATCTCATCTCCTGAGAACCATCTTTGGATTCGTTTTAATGCTGATGCTGTGAAAGATAAGAATCAGATCGGCTTCAGAGCAAGATATTCATCGGTAGGTGAGTATATCGCATGAAAAGACTTGCATTTACATCTATACTAATGAAGTCATTTGCTATTTCACGCACCAGCAATAGG
Organism: Chrysaora quinquecirrha; assembly: GCA_014526335.1. Classification (NCBI taxonomy): domain Eukaryota; kingdom Metazoa; phylum Cnidaria; class Scyphozoa; order Semaeostomeae; family Pelagiidae; genus Chrysaora; species Chrysaora quinquecirrha. The sequence continues at coordinate 1,842,093 of JACTAT010000027.1, forward strand.
CGTTTGCGGAACCGATAGCCTCGGGGGAAGGGGTCATATTTCCAAAATGCAGGACCTAGTGACTTATCGCATGGCCTAGCGGTAGAGTGTTCGCCCACGAGTCGCGAGGTCTTGGGTTCAAGCCAAGGCCGAGTACTTCTTAAGACTTTAAAAATGGTACTCATTGCCTCTCTGCTTAGCACTCAGCATGAAAGGGCAGGAATGAGGGTAGATGGTCTTTGGATCCGAGATAGGAGTGACGCCCGCCCCTACCTCCATGGGTAGCGGCTAGTGAAAGAGTACAAATGTACCTCTACTTGGGTCTTATTGAAGGGAAAGGTTACTCGGAAATGGGGGTTACTTATTCGAAAATTTATTAAATGATGCCCAATTTTGATTCATTATAAAAATCGTTTCATTAAAAAAAACGTTTGTCAGTAGTGGGATCCCAAGGATTGTGGTATCTTAATTTTTAGTGAAGTATTGTAGTATGAAATGAAAAAGAAAAGAGCACGTTGTTGTTGTTGTTGTTGTTGTTGCTACTTTATTCTGAATTGGCTGTTATTTCTAGCTTTTTCAGATAATTTAGGCCTACTATGCATGCCGCATCCAGGCATGGGACCCCTAGTTTAATGTCCCTTCCGAAGGACGGTAGAGTGAGTTGTTTAGTCATCCATCTGGAAAGTCTCCCATCCAGATGCTGACCTCACACGACCAAGCTTAACTTCAGCTGTCTAACGAGAGCTGACTGAGAAGTTTGGCCAACCACTCCACGTAACTTACTGCTTGCTTGGAAGAAGTATTATCTTCTTGCGGCAAGGACGTAAATATAAAATATAGGCAGAAACACTATTTCATTTCTTCAGAGTGTAATTAAAGAATGGATTCAAATCCTGCAATACGTATAGTACGCGTTAGTTATCATTTAAGTAAGTTCTGGTATTTTGATTTGCAACATGGCCTGTTCTCTTGTACGTGTCTGATAAGAATATTATATGTAGCATATACCTTATAATGCATTCCAACTGTGTTTTTTTTTTATAGATATAAATGAGTGTACACAAAGATACAAGTACGGTGGCTGCCAACATCACTGCGCAAATACAGCTGGCAGCTATGAATGTTCTTGTAGACAAGGGTACCACCTTGCATCTGATGGAAAAACGTGCGATGGTGAGTTAACGTCACATTGCAGCTTTTTTATATACGAAATGGGTATCGATATTCTATATCTTCTACATTGGGCCTTCACTTAGATTAAGGTGAAGGTAGGAAGTAGTAGGAAGTAAGAATTTACATGAGGCCTGTACCTAAAATAAGGTGAAGATAGGAAGTAGAATTTATACTTGGCCTGTACTTATAATAAGGTGAAAAAAGGATGTAGAATCTACATCAGGCCTGTACCTACATTACGGTTAAGATTGGATGTAGAATCAACGATTCAACCTTATTATAGCTGCAATACACTAGTGGCGCGGTAGTGGTGCGGTTATTGACTTCGGTATTGGTTTCCTACGTCGCAATTATGTTACAGTTATGCGGAATAAAGTGAACACCTTGAATTTTTTCATACTGTAGCTCGATTTTAATTCGCTGCGGCATAACGTCGACCCATAAACAGTACTGCTATCGCGTTGTCTAAAAGCATGCTGCGAGATCGAGCGCGACGCGCAGGATACGCGATTCGCGATGTTAGATCACGCGATAGCATTACTGTAGGCCCAAAGATGCTTCCTGTGTTTCAAGCAATTTTTGATTTTATGAACACCTCCTTCTTTAGATATTGATGAATGTGCTGAAGGAAAACTTTATCATGGATGCAGTCATCATTGCGAGAACACCGACGGATCTTTTCGATGCATCTGTCCGTATGGTATGAAGCTTGATGCATCAGAGAAGAAATGCTATGGAGGTATTAGATAGAACTGTTATTATGAAAACATTATCTCTGTCACCTTCCTCAAACTCTCATGTTTTCCACATTGTGGTCCCCTATTTAAGAAGTTCGTCCTTCATCTCTTCCTTCCTTTATAGTGTACTGGGTTTTTAGAATAAGTAACCCAAGTTCTACTTTTCTGAATCTTACAGGGGCAGTGTCGATGTTTCAGGACGTGGCCAAACACGCTTACCTCCGTCATGAGCTGTAACTTTTTGGAGAGTAATATTGTAGACAAACTGTCAAAGATTTTGCTTCACTAGCAAATTTCAAATGTTTTACAAACAATGTCTGATCTTTTGGTCGAACCTTACCCACTGTTCATTTCATTTGTAGATGTTACATATCAGATTGATTTCGAAGGAGGCGTCATCAATCACAACAACCAGAAAGTATTCCACGTCAACGTAGCCCATGATGCACCGCTTCACACTGAGGTTATCAAGCTGAAGGCAAAGGCCATTGGATCAGATGGAAATGCCGCTGTGAGGCCAGTGAAGTATTACATCATCGAACAAAACAATAAGTCGTCAGATGCTCATGACGTTTTCCAAATACAAGAAGAAACTGGTGTCATATTAACTAGAAAGGTGAATAAGTTTCTGTCTTTGACTGAATTGAATTGATTTGAGAACAGTTGAATTGTATTATATCAAGGAATGGAACGGAATACCGTATTTCATCCATTAAAAGCCTCCTTCTTTTAAAACCCCCTTGAATAAACGCTCCCTATAGAATTTGAAATGTGTAATGAACACCTCTTCCTTTAAGAAACCCCTTTTTTTGTTTCTCTGTTTGTTTGTTTGTTTGTTTGCATGTGTGTTTGTTTGTCTGTTTTCTTGTTTGTCTCTTTGTGCGTTTGTCTCTTTGTGTGTTTGTTTGTCTTTTGCTTGTTTGTCTGCTTGTTTGACTGTTTGTTTGTCTGTTTGCTTGTTTGTCTGTTTGCTTGTTTGTCTGTTTGTTTGCATGTGTGTTTGTTTGTCAGGCGCTCTACCGACTGAGCTATCTCACCATGCTATACTTAAGCATGGTTCATTGATATCCAGTTAGTATGGTGACGTGTTCTTGTCTAAACACCGCGATCTCAATGTCCTAAACGGTGCCCGGCGATTTGTTTTTGATTCCCTCGACTCCACACATACACGCCACCTCTGACCACCGGTTACCAATGGACAGTGAGATCGCGGTGTTTAGAATACACGTCCCCCTACCATTCCTCCCCATTTCATTTTAATTTATTCAATTTTCTCTCTTTCTCCTACAGTATCTATTCGAGCAAGACATCAAAAAGTATGACCTTGTAATTGAAGGAAAACTGGATGATTATACCGGCGCGAAAGTCAAAGTTAAAGTCCACGTCAACGGATCGTCAAGCGATTTCGCCGGTCACTTTTTTACCGTCCTTGTTTATGATGGCCTTAAACTCGGTCATGTTATCTTCAATCTGCGAGACCGCTATCATCGTCATGGAGACTCGCTGTTCCGTTTCCAGCTGCGAAGCCGCAGTGAATACTTTGCTGTGAGGGAGCTCAAGGGACAGATTTACATCACAAAGAAGCTTCCGCGTCTGAAATCAAGAAAACAGCTTTTGAAAGAGAATTTAGTCATACTAGTCCACCGCGCGAAAGATCGGAAAATCGTCGCGTGGAAATCAACGGTAACAGTTATCATGCTTCCGACATACCCAGGCGAAGGCCTACTTACGAATGAAATACTCAACGAAGTCAGCAAAGAGATTTCCAAAGACATTCGTGGATTTTCCGACCGCGTGCGGTTCTCTTCAAAAAGCCGTCGCATCAATCCAGGCATGCTGCATAGACTTTTCAGAGCTCCTTCAGAAGAAGTTCGCAAACTCTCGAAAGCAAAATTGTTTTTTGACACTGTGCTGGAGAAAATGCAGATGAAAGTCAAAGAAGCTTTTAGAAGTAAGTTTCTATGGTTGTGTGATTTACGAACTATCCCCCCTTGAGTGGAACGATGTTACTTTGGAAAGGCTGTATTAGGTTATATGTTCCAGGAGGTCATCGAAGTTTTCAGCTACACACTTTTCAATAAGCAATGGGACTTCTGTCTGGCCCTCAAAGTAGCTTAAGATTTTGGTCATTTCAGCCTGTGAAGTTGCTTAACATTTTTTTGAAGCTGACAACCAACCCTGACTTCGCTGGTCAAAATTATCAACTGTTAGGCCCATAGCACAATACTTTTGCGAGACAGTGAGTAGAAACCCGTTACCTGATGGCCGCTATATCTTTCAAAACAGCATATGTCTTTTGACATGAATGCTACAGCCTGGTTATTTGACTTGCTTGGTTGCTTACAGTTTCTCAATTGAGCCCTCGAGTTGCTCAATACTCTGGTCAGTCATCCTCCTTTGTATGTCAGCCTCGTTTCCACTTTTTCTCACCTATTTGATTTTGTAATTTATAACTTTCGTCACTTGATGAAGGGTTAAGCCCAAAACGTCGTACACAAATGTCTCTTTTGGTACTGGTCTCGTAATTATTTAAAGTTTTGTATGTTTTTTACCATGGTACCGCACACGGCTTTTGCATATTCATATGATCAATGTTTATTTTCTCCTAACAGCTCCAGGACGCAGTGGAGAGCCAATCATACTCAACCTTGGAACAGGACAGATACTATCTCCGCATAAATTATCTGAGATCGTGGATGCATCAAAATGTCATGAGGCAGTAAGCAAACCAAACTGCATTGACCAAGAATACCACTCCAAATACAGAACATTTGATGGTACATGTAATAATTTTGATCACCCAAGTTGGGGAGCAGCCCCCGTCGCATTTCGACGACTGATTCGTGAGTAACTATAATGATTTTGTTTTAACCTCTTGTTTAACATAGCCTCTTGATCTTGGCCAGTCAGGGGGGAACTCGTTGAATTTTATGACGGGGAAATTATGTCAAGCAATTTTCTCAGACCCCACATATCTCATGCTCATAATATGTTGACCAATAGACAAGACCAGTTGTGAGCTGACCATTGACGGGAAACATTTTTCAACTAATCATGGACATAGAACATGCCCAACGTTTTGGAACTCTGCACCGACCAGTTGCCGTCGGAAAGAAACTAGCTGGCATTTAGTTGCCTGTGCGCTAATGTCGACAAGTCAATTGCAATAAATTATTTCCAAACAATCGTATATAAATATAATTAAGCAATCAGCAACTAGTTCTGCCTGAGTGCAATTTCGAGATAAGCATGAGTTTAGACTTTTATTTTTATTTTTTGTAGTTTCAATCATATCAATCCTTGAACAATCTCAAATAATCTTGTTTTCTTTTTAGCGCCAAACTACTACGACATCGATGGCCTATCTGATCCTATTGGTTTCCCTAATGTGCCGGAAGCCCCCAATATCCCCACACCCCATCAGCTTGTTGATGACTTCATTCTGATAGACAATAAGTCAAAAGGTCGCTCTGGGGTGTTCTCCCATATGCTGATGCAATGGGGGCAATTTATAGATCATGACATCACTTTCACCGCAGAAAGTGAAGGAGGTCATCGATGTGTTCTTCCAAAGTAAGTTGTTGTTGATGTTGTTGTTGTTGTTGTTGTTACTTTATTTTGAGTAGGTTGTTATTTCTAGCTTTTTCAGCTAATTTAGGCCTACTATGCATGCTGTATCCAGACATGGGACCCCTAGTTTAACGTTCCTTCTGAAGGACGGCAGAGTTAGTTGTTTTTATTCATCCATCTGGAAAATCACCCATCCAGATGCTGATCTCACACGACCAAGCTTAACTTCAGTTGTCTGATGAGAACTGACTGAGAAGCTTAGCCATTCCCACTCTCACTTCTTTTGGTTGTCCTTCCCCTTTATTTTTCTTCTTCCCCTTTCTTCGTTTTGTTCACCCTTTTCTTCTGTTTTAGTTGACTTCTTCTTCCTTATTTTTCTTTACCCTTTTCTTGTTCTTATTTTCTTCTTTACTCTTCCACTTCTTTTTTTCATTTCTTCTTATTCTTCTTATTCTTGATACAGGGTGGCCCAAAAAAGGGACCCCCTAACTAAATAATTTATAAATAATTTATTCTTAAGTTGGAATTTCATGAAATTAATACTACATTATATTCAACTCAAGTGAGATATATCATGTAAATATCATGATGATATGGGTTAGTATCTCTGAATAAATTGACTTTAAAACTTTACAGTTCAAAAACGTACTGTAACAAAATATGCAACTTTATACCCTTACGTAATCCTTACGCAACGAAACAAAAAAATCAATAACTCATTCTTTCAGTCAAATGATATTGAAAATGTCCTCAATTCTGCTCAATAAACTTCTCTAATATGACTGACCATACATTAATGGTCGTGACAATTTTACTCTGGGATGATGATTCTCCTTCACGCACGATTACAGTACAGTACGTAATGATGGAATATAAACAGCTGGTTTTTGGACATCATGAATTTAATGTCCCATTGCGCCGAGATGGAAGCTCTTATCACCACCATATTTCTACACGATAGCGCACTTGACTTGAATATTACATGGTATAAATTTGATAAAATTCCTTCTTGAGAAAACTTATTCAGAAATTATTTACCTAAGGGGGTCCCTTTTTTTGGGCCACCCTGTATAAATCTTTCTGCTGTTTCCCGCAACTGATTATGTTAAAAACATAAAAGCCGATTTCGATTCACATCTGGGTATACATTTCGCCTTAGTTAATTTTTTCGGCCTGTTTCTGACGTTTATACTCTGAGGAGTGTCAAATGAAAAAAGAATTTTTAAGTATGCCCAAAGATATTTACGCTCTTTTTCGCAATTTTGACATTTTACACCGCTCAAAAATCATTGAAATGCATGTGGTAAAAGTGCTTTCGAAGACCCCCTGTGCGGTTGTTTTAATAATGATACAAGGAGAGCTTAAGGCCCTGGCAAACTGATCAAACATTGCTTGTCAAACATTTGAGATTTACGAGCAGTGTTTGACAATTTAGCCACTTTACAAAACATTGCTTGACAAGCAGAATTTCTAAGCAATTTTTTTGAAAAACTTAGATATTCTCTCTGGTCTCAAGAAAAAATGTTTGGCGATCAATGTTTTGCAACGTGTTGAAACGGTGAAATATGTTGTTTGACAAACGGGTTTTAAATGTTTGCCGAAAAATATTTGTTCGATTGTCTGGGCCTAACACTCGCACATCCCGCAAAGGTTCAACTCCAAAATCGCACTTTCTTTAGAAACTCAAGACTTTAGAGAACTTGATCTGAAGAGAATCTCTTGGGCAAGTTGTTAACACAAATGTGCCTCTCTCTACCCACGTGTATAAATGGGTACCTGTTCGGTAGTTGTGAGCGTAGTGTGTGGCTGTACCTTGCTATATGTGTTTCAGAGATAACAACTTGGGCAAGTTGTTAACACAAATGTGCCTCTCTCTACCCAGGTGTATAAATGGGCACCTGGTGGGTAGTTATGAGCGCCGTGTGTGGCTGCACCCTGCTATATGCTAATGCATCCAGACCAGGGGCAAAGTGTAAAGTCGACTGGGTAGCCCAAGGCTAGTAGTAGTGCCAGAGAATCTCTTCGGAGTCTGCGAAGTCTCCTTGGAGTCAGGAGGGTTTGGAACCAGCAAAGCATCCGATTTTTTTGAGAGTTGTCAAAACGAACGGGCTTTGGATCTTCCTCGTCTCAAGAAAACATAAGGGGCAGAAAAAAACAAAAGGGGCAGAAAACAGAAGGGGTAGAAAAGGATCCCAAAGAAATACACCCCTATATTACCAAATTTTTCTTTCCCTGTAGGTGTGATGGTTCCATTGATGATTTCCGTCAGCCTTGTTTCCCTATAATGTATCCAAGTCACGTGGGAGAATGCACGACGTTCATTCGCTCCGCCTCAGCCTGTCAGACCAATAAGAACATAGTTGAACCTCGTCAACAGTTAAATATGATAACGTCATACCTTGATGGAAGTGTTGTTTATGGATCGTCAAAGAAACAAGCTGATAAGTTACGATTTTTGAACGGTAAGACAGTTTGTTTTATATCTACCGTAATTTCTTAGAGAATTATTTATTGAAATTAAGAACAATTAAGAGGGGGCTTACCAGAGAGAGTCCTACTAGAGAGAGTGGCTTGCCAGGGAGGGGCTTAACAGAGAGGAGGGCTTTCTGTAGACGAGGGCTTGATGGAAAGGAGGGCTTACTGGAGAGGGGGCTTAGTATAGAGGAGGGCTTACTAGAAAGGAGGGCTTTCGAGAGGGGGTTAATTAGAGAGGAGGCGTACTAGAGAGAGGGCATACTAGAAAGGGGCTTACTATAGAATGGGCTTACTACGGAAGGGGTTTACTAGAGGTGTGTTTACTAGAGATAGGGCTTAGTCTAGAGAGGGGCTCACTAGAGAGTAGTGCTTACTAGAGAGGGGGGCTGATAGGGAGGGTGATTGGATAGATGGGGGCATGCTGGAGAGGAGGACTACTAGGAAGAGGGCTTAATAGAGAGGAGAGCTTGATAGAGAGGAAGGCTTGCTGTTGAGTAGGGCTTGATGGAGAGATGGGCTTACTAGGGAGAAGAGCTATCAAGAGAGGAAGACTGGATACATATGGGTATGCTAAGAGAGGAAGGCATACTATTTAGGAGGGTTTGACGGAGAGACAGGCTTAATAGAGAGGATGGCTTGATTAGACAGGGAAGTTTACTACTGAGGAAGGCCTGAAGGAGAGACGTACTCTAGGGAAGGGTTACTAGAGAGGTGGACTTGATCGATAGGAGTATACTAGAGATGAGGCCTTGATATTGATGAAGGGTTACTAGGGGGGGAAGGCTTGATAGAAGGAGGGCTTATTAGAGAGGAGAGCTTGATAGAGCTTGATAGACATGCTAGATTAGTAAAGTGGGGGCTTGATAGAGGGGGCCTTAATTGATGACAAAGATTTATTGCTGTCTTTAGTCTAATTTATACTGTAAATCGCAAATTCAAAGCTGGTTAAAAACACTTTTAAATAGACTTGAATCTCATGGTACAACCTTATATAGAATTAAGCCGAATTTATTTTGGTTATCAATTGTTTCTTTTGTCCTTTGCAGATTCTGGGTTGATGAAAGTAAGTGATGCTGGATTTCTTCCTTTTGAGCCAAAGCAAGATCATCCTCCTCAAACATTCTGCTTGGATTTCGGTGGCTGTTTCGCGGCTGGTGATGGTCGTGTCAACGAACAGATTCTTCTCGCATCCATGCATACGATGTGGGTTCGTGAGCATAATCGCATCGCGAAACTATTACGACGATATAACCGACTGTGGGATGGCGAAAAGATTTATCAAGAAACCAGGAAAATCATCGGTGCCAAAATACAGCATGTTACATACACCGAATATTTGCCGAAAATTCTCGGAAATAATGCCATGCCGAAATATACAGGATACAAAGCCGATGTCGATGCGACGATAGCGAATGTTTTCGCAACTGCTGCATATAGATTTGGACACAGTTTAGTGCGACCATCTATGTCACAACTAAATGCGAATTTCGATCCAATAGCTCCAGAGCTACCGCTTGTAAGAGCGTTTTTTAACAACAAATTACTAACGAAGCACGGAATCGAACGATTTCTGTTCGGAGCGATCGGTAATTTCTCGGAGAATACTGATCGTAGAGTAGCAGTCGGTCTTGCAAAACAGCTTTTTCAACGGCCTGGGTCAGCTCATGGCCTCAACCTAGTGGCGATCAACATACAACGAGGCAGAGATCATGGGTTGCCTGGATACGCAGCATGGCGGAGACACTGTAATCTATCTGACGCGTACACGTTCGATGAGGTAGCCAATGAAATTAAGAGTCCTGAAGCGCGGGAAATTTTGAAAAAATTATACAATAACAGAGTTGATCATACTGATATATTCATCGCTGGCTTAGCGGAAAGTTTAGTTCGTGGTGCGATGATTGGTCCTACATTTCACTGTATTTTACGCCAGCAATTTACGCGATTACGAGATGGTGACAGATTTTATTACGAGAATAAAGGCGTATTTACGTCGTCGCAACTTCGAGAAATTAAGAAGACGTCACTGGCGAAAGTCATGTGTGATAATCTAAAAGGGATGGTGTCTGTGCAGAAAGATGTATTTCGAGCTTTCGATATTCCTGATTTCAGAATCGCGTGTGATCGAATCCCAGACATGAATATCGCTGTTTGGCGGGAAAATTCGTTTGTTTCTGACAGAACAGGTTAGGTAATTGAATATTCGTTCGTATTCTTGCTTTGAATTGAATTGTCTTGTTAAAATGTTCTGATTTTGATTGAATATGATCGCTTTTTGTACCTCCTTTCGGATAGCACTCGAGTCTGTTCAGACTTCTGATTAAACTTTATCAAACATTTGCAAGTCAAATTGTTTTAGCATTTGCCCACGTCGAATGCTTTTCAAACATTTTCTCCCAGCGCCAAGCAAACAAAGCAATGTTTCGAACGTTTTCAAAAGACATTAAATCTTTTTTATGCTTGTCCATCAATGTTAAGTGCGTATCCGAACGTTTGTGCATTGCTTGATAAGAAAATTCCAACTATCTGACACTAGTATTTGACCGTTTGGCAAGGGCCCAAGACTCTTGACTCGCAGTTTTCCGCCCCTTTCCTTGTCATATTATCCGCCAGTGCTTTTTTTCAAACATGGGTTCAAATTTCGTCTCTGTCAAATCTTTTTTTCTGAATTTTTATCCCCGCTCACACATACAAGTATTTTTTTAATTGCAATAACAAATAAATGTTTTGGCGTACTAAAATCTGTTTTCGTGTGACACTTCTCGGAGAGTTTCGGTCTGTTTGTAACGTTTATATTTTGAGGAGCGTCAGACGCAAAAAGCTTTCAAGTTTTCCCTACGATGTTACCACTGTGTCTCATTTTTGAAGTTTTTTAGAATAAAAGAATCTTCCGTTTTTCCAAGAATCTCTTTTCATATTTCAGACATCGGTCAGTGGTCAGCCTGGGTCAACACCGTGCGACTGTCGACCGGCACTTGGGCCTCGATTATCGGTCGGAATATATGTGGAAACGAGACTATAAGTGATATACAGTGCCAAACGATAAATGGAATGCCGTATACAAATGCTGGTGAGAATACAGTTTGTGATCAAAGATTTGGTGTTTATTGCAGAGACTCAGAGCAGGCAAAAATCGAAACGAAATGCAGCCATTATAGATTCAGAATGCGATGTGCTAATCTTCCAAGATCAGGTATGTACACCCCTGGTTACCATGTTAAATATGTAAGAATCGTCTTGTAACTGCCGACTGTTCCAGGGGGTTTCTTCCAACATTCTTTAACCGTTGTAACGTGTAAATACTTTTCTACGGTTTCTCGTGGTCTAAAGGTAATAAAATGCTATATGATCAATCACCAAAGTATTGAAATTGGAGCTAGGGGGGCTACTGGACAGTGAGTTTGATTAGCGTAGCTTCGGAAAAAGAAAAATGATGTAAAGAAGAAAATGCAAACGAACCCTTATTGAACCTTTCTATTTCAGCGCCCTCGAAACCAGAGAGACCGACAGGCGAACCAAGGGAAAAAACAGCCGCAGCAATGAATTGTACAGAAAAATGTAAGAATTTTGTTTTATCATCTTCCACTGAATGCCTAACTCTAGTAGTATATTTATCTATTCATGTATTTATTTGTTTAATTTTTATGTGTTTATTTGTTTATTTTTAATTTGTTTATTCTTTATTTATTTATTTGTTTTTTATTTATTTAATTAATTTTTATTTATTTAATTTTATTTGCTTATTTAACTTTTATTTGTTTATTTGTTTATTAAATTTTTATTTGTTTCTTTATTATTTTTATTTATTAAATTTTTATTTGTTTACTTATTTTTCTATTTATTTATTAATTTTTCTATCTATCTGTCAATTTATCTATTAATGTTCATTTGTTTATCTGTGCATTTTTTTTTCTATTTATCTATCTATTAATGTATTTTTCATGAATGGCGAACACTAGGATAGTTTTTTCCACAAGTGGCATACCACAGTAGATGGGATTCGAACCTGGACTGTATGACCAGAGAGCCAACGACGTTGCCATTGAGCTATAGAGAAACCCTCTGAGTCATACAGCCCAAGGCTCTCCTCCGTTTGACGTTTAGTAAATCTAAATATATATTTATTTCTTTATTAATTTATCTGTTTATTTATTTGTGTCTATTTATTTTTTTTTTATTTTTTGCTCAATCTTGCTTAAGCTTAAAGATTAGTAACAGTACTTAGTACTGTTTGTTAAAATCTTTTAAAATGCACTTTACTAAAACTAAAATTAAAATTGCACACATCGTTAACTAATTGAAGAAATTTTATGAAACTGTCTGATTCCTGTATAGCCAAAAGTAGCTACGCCAGTGCTGAGACACGACTGCACCAGTGCTGAGACAGTGCTGTGACGTTCTCAGTTTTGATGGAAACACTTGCTTACGATGGCTCTACCATGGCTGGACAGTTGCTCTACTGTGGTACCGCCGACGTTAAAAGTTTAATTCGGTTCAACTTTCCCGGTCCTTATGATGCTTCTGCTACCAGAAGATTTTAATGGAAACATGTGGAACAGCCGTCGGCGGCGTGTCTGTGGCACCTGCCTTTGTTTTCATTGAGCACATGACTGTAACAAGCCAATCAGATGCGAGAAAAAATGAAACCATTTTATAGCAACCACTTTCTCAGCACTGGTATAGCCGTGTCTAAGTACTGGCCCGGCCACGTGTCTCAGCCGTGTCTCAGCACTGGCCCCTGCTATATGAAAAACGAAGAGTCGCAACACTTTCTTAGCGCTGGTACAGCCGTGTCTCAGCACTAACACAAGCCACCTTGGCTATATGGAAACGAGGCTTAACTTAATAAAGTATGAAAAAGTATGATTCACAATCAGAACTTAATCAAAAAGCAGATATGAAATATAATTGGTAAAAATATTCTTCCTTTCTAGCAAAAATGTATTTAAAGCAAGGGCCTCTAGGCGTTATAGGTAGGTGTTTACCGTATTTTCTTGATTGTAAACCGCGGCTTCCATTTCAATCAATATCAATATTTTAGGACGATGCCCTATCAGCTACTACAAAATTTTGTTAAATATATAATAAATAATTATATCAAATCTCAATGTCTTAAATATTAGATATCACATTAAAGCAAAGCCTAAAAACCTTAACATCATTCTTGGCTGACAAAAAGCATAGTATGCTCCAGTTTTTCTCACGCCCCGTTGTCTTATAAGCACCTTTGGGCTTTAAGGAGGGTTGGAAAAATATTGGGGGTGGGGAAATCATCATGTATAGCAATGATATCTTTAATTAGAGACCCTAGAGTAAAACAACATCGTCCACAGACCCCAAATCGAATTTTCTCGAATCTCAACCGTCAAATCGATTTTGGCGCTGGTACTGGCCAAAAAATTTGCCAAAATGGCAATTTTGGCCTAGGCATAAAAACAAGATGTAGATTCCGAAAGCAGATGTTCTTAGAAAGGAAATGCAAAGAATTTCATTGGTAACTGTAAGGAAAGATACAATATCTCATGTAGCATCATTTTTTGGTTTTTATAGATGTTTTTTACGTAGTGTTCGGCCTATTTTGGTGTGAAATTTTGAAGAAACTGTGACGTCACTTAAAATTCTATTGTTTGAACAGCCAGTCAAATTGCGAATAGACAAGGCCGATACCAGTGTCGAATATGGACAGCGGAGTTCCACGTAGAGGCCTATTCACCCTGGGAAGAGGTTGAGAGCAAAATGGTTCCTGATTTCTTTTTTGTTATTGTTGGTTTGTGTTATTTTTGTTAATGTTTTTGTTTATTTTTTCAGTTTTTAATCCGCCAAACATCGCAATGGCCTTTCCAGTGATGGACTCAGCTGTCCTTGATAACCCGTTTGAAGTCACACCAAAACGAGAATTTCTACTGCTCGGCAAAGGCGAACGAGGCTATAAAAAGAGGGCGCTGTTCATGTTCGATTTACGACGTATCAAACGATACGACATTATCCACTCAGCGAAACTTCAAATTTACTACGTTGGCCAAAAGCAAGATACTTCGTTGAATATCCTCGCAAGAAGTCGCGAAACGCCGATAACTGTGGAAACGTATCTTGTAAAAAGTTCACAATGGAAAAGCGATAATGTTACGAGCAAAATGCCATGGCATGGAGATCATTTGGATTTATCGAAAGATGTGGATTCAAAAATGTAAGTTTTCATTATATGGCGCATGTTTTAATAGATATTTAGGACCGGCTGTTAAATAACGCTGCTATCTGCACTTAGCTTTATTTTCGTCGTAATTTCCTTTATTGAATGGAATTGTTTGGCGCTCAGACAACGACTAAATTCCATCTAGTCATATGAATAATTTCAGAAGCTGCCCCATTCTCAAATGCCAGACGCGTTTCGCTCTTATCGGAGCTCATCAGTGACATGTGTGAGAATCGAACCGGGGATTATTGCGTGAGAAGCACAAGTGCTAATCACACCACCACCGGAGCTGGGCTGGTTGTTGAGTAACTGCGTGAGTTTTAGACTCATGATACGAGTACAGAAGTCTTGCATATTACTATGTAAGGTTGGTACCTGGCCTAAGGTACCGAAACGAATGCAGATAGGCTCATATCACATGGGTACAAATTCGTATTCGGCCTTGTAGCTATGTATAATTTCACCAGCCACCCCATTCTCAAATGCCATTCGCGTTTCGCACTTATTGGAGCTCATCAGTGCAAGTGTGAGAATCGAACCGGGGTTTATTGCGTGTGAAGCACAAGTGCTAATAACACGACCACCGGAGCTGGGCTGACTGGTGAGTAACTGCGTGGGTTTTAGACTCGTATCACACGAGTACAGGAGTCTCGCATATTACTATGTAAAGTTGGTATCTGGCCTGAGGTGCCGAGACGCATGCAGTTAGGCTCATGTTATTAAATTATTGAAAGCAAATAAGCGGCCAAACAACTAAGCCGTGTTGCCACTTACTGTCTACAGCTTTTTCAGCTAATTTAGGCCTATTATGCATGCCACATCCAGGCATTAACGTCCCTTCTGAAGGACGGCAGATTGAGTTGTTTAGTCATCCATCTGGAAAGTCTCCCATCCAGATGCTGACCTTACAAGACCAAGCTTAACTTCAGCTGTCTTAGGAGAACTGACGTAGAAGCTTGGCCACTCTCTCACCGTTGATGATTGAAGTCAGAAATGGATGTAGATCTTTTCTGTCAATAAACGATTCCATCTTTTACCCATAGGCTGTCATCCGCTACCATATCACCGTCAACATCAACTTGGATCGAGCTAGATATATACCGTGCTATTGTTCAATGGAGAATCAGTGTAAAACACAGACTGCCAAACTATGGACTGCTGTTACGCATAACGGGTGATGAAAACTCCGTTGGCGAATTCAAATTCGGATCTTCCCATCATGATAACGAGGCCATTAGGCCAAGATTGTTGATATGCATGGCTTCTGTGATGTGGTGAGAAATCAAAGACGCAGGCCATTACAGTCACGTGGTGTTCAGACCATGACCTTGGATTTCCCAAAATGGCGGGAGAATCCCGATTGACGATAATGCTGACGTCATTGCTTGATGAAATGAAGACTCGTTGCGAAGTAGCGAACATTTCACAGGTACAGAAATATGGATGTTTTAACAACTGAACATTTAAGAACTCAAAGAACAGAAAGTATTTGTTAAATTAAAATTATATACACCAGTATGCCATCTGCAGGGACTATTAAGCAGGGGTGCGGTGGAGCTGGTCCAGTGGGGGGAAGGTATACTTGCTACCCTAATGTATCTTCAATCTCTAAGGTGAAAAGGTTTTTGGGTTAAGTTTTTCGGGGTTTTTTCCAGTACTGAAGGTTCTTATAATTTTGGCAATTTGAGCCCCTTTTGAGAGTCCATGGGTAAATTATCAAGGGTTTCCTATAAAAATGTAATGTACTTCTACATGCCATACCATACCGTATTACTTCAAATAAGCGCTGTCCCTCCAGTAAGCACCCTGTGAGGTTTCAGGTACCTATCAGTTTGGTCCCAGACGCCCAGTGTGCATTCCATGTAGCCTACCCCGGAGATCTCCGGCGTGGAGTCTGAATTTAATCTATTTATTTGTTAGTAATGTTCGTCGACCTCAGAACTTTTATTGACTTGTATCTCTCAGATTATTTCATAATTAGGGTAAATTCTGTTAGGGGTGTGCTGTACATACACGCTTTTTGTTTTATAAAGAACCTACAATCACTGACAAAATTGTTGAGACTATACTGAAAATGTACCTCCACGTAGCGTATTGGCTCACTTTGCCGCTTTGCCCCCCCTCCCCCCAGTTCAATGTTGGTAATTTCTTTTCATTCGCCACAGAATTGAGCGACCTATCATGCCGGCATAATATGCATAACGAAATCTGTCACAAAGAAATCAACATTGAATGGGGGAGGGGGGCAGAGACATCCAGACCCCCAATTAACATGACTGAGTATTTTGTCCATGATTGTAGCTTAAGGTCTAGATCTTAAAGTTCCTTGTTTTTAGACCTCTTTGGATGAAATTGTAGTACCAAAAGCTCCTTAATAGTTCCTTAATTCTAACTTCGTATTTAGTGGCATGACTATGATACAGAGAAACGTGTATGTGAGCAAAGCTGGAAACTACTCAAGAAAACATTTGGTACATGCGTAACATACAATTTATGTGAGTTTCGACTGCAAATGTATGGAACCAGCTTCCTAATTCTTGATTTGCAGTGATAATAACATTCGAAATCAAAAACTTCCTTAGCCATTTTAACTTAAGTAGTATAAGTTCTTAAAAACTTTCACCCTTCTATATGTAGGCTCCTTAAAAATTGGTTCTTTATAAAAGAAATGCGTGTATTCGTCAGAAAATTTAGCACAAGAGTCGATACATAGGATATATTGTGAGATTTTAACCCTATTCCAGGGGCATTATTGTCGGTAAAACTTTTTAAAGTGAATTGAAAACATGTTTCATAAAAATACAATTTTCGTCTTATCTGTTGTTCTTCTTCTTCCTGGAAACGCTCGGGGAACATTAGGTCAATAGGTCATTGGACGGGGATTTTTATTACCTTTTTGGCGATTTTTTATGAGTTGTTTTCTCTTCCTAATTCGGCCTAAACTGATAGAAAATTACTTTATAAACCCCCTAAAGACTATTCGGGGGGTTTTGGGGAGGTTAATGTATTTATTTTTGAAGAAAAATGCGAATTTTGAAAACCCCTAATTTTGGCCGATTTTTTGCCATTTGGCAAGGCTATAGACTTACATTTTTGGCGATTTTTTATGGGTAATTTTATCTTCCTAATTCGGCCTAAACTGATAGAAAATTACTTTATAAACCCCCAAAAAACTATTCAGAGGGTTTTTGGGAGGTTATTGTATCTATTTTTGAAAAAAATGCGAATTTTGAAAACCCCTAATTTTGGCCGATTTTTGAACATTTGGCAAGGCTATAGACTTACCTTTTTGGCGATTTTTTATGGGCAATTTTCTCTTCCTAATTCGGCCTAATTTGATAGAAAATTACTTTATAAACCCCAAAAAAACTATTTGGGTGGTTTTTGGGAGGTTATTGTATTTATTTTGGAAGAAAAATGCGAATTTTGAAAACCCCTAATTTTGGCCAATTTTTGGCCATTTGGCAAGGCTATAGACTTACCTTTTGGCGATTTTTTATGGGTAATTTTATCTTCCTAATTCGGCCTTAACTGAAAGAAAATTACTTTATAAACCCCCTAAAGACTATTCATGGGGTTTTGGGAGGTTATTGTATTTATTTTTGAAGAAAAATGCGAATTTTAAAAACCCCTAATTTTGGCCGATTTCTGGCCATTTGGCAAGGCTATAGACTTACCTTTTTGGCGATTTTTTATGGGTAATTTTCTCTTCCTAATTCGGCCCAATTTGATAGAAAATTACTTAATAAGCCCCCAAAAGATTATTTGGGGGGTTTTTGGGAGGTTATTGTATTTATTTTTGAAGAAAAATGCGAATTTGCAAAACCCCTAATTTTGGCCGATTTTTGGCCATTTGGCAAGGCTATAGACTTACCTTTTTGGCGATTTTTTATGGGTAATTTTCTTTTCCTAATTCGGCCCAATTTGATAGAAAATTACTTTATAAACCTCCAAAAGACTATTCGGGGGGTTTTTGGGAGGTTATTGTATTTATTTTTGAAGAAAATTCGAATTTTGAAAACCCTAATTTTAGCCGATTATTGGCCATTTGGCAAGGCTATAGACTTACCTTTTTGGCAATTTTTCAAGGGTAATTTTCTCTTCCTAATTCGGCCCAATTTGATAGAAAATTACTTTATAAACCTTCAAAAGACTATTTGGGGGGTTTTGGGGAGGTTATTGCATTTAATTTTGAAGAAAATTGCGAAATTTAAAAACCCCTAATTTTGGCCGATTTTTGGCCATTTGGCAAGGCTTTAGACTTACCTTTTTGGTGATTTTTTATGGGTAATTTTCTCTTCCTAATTCGGCCCAATTTGATAGAAAATTACTTTATAAACCTTCAAAAGACTATTTGGGGGGTTTTGGGGAGGTTATTGCATTTAATTTTGAAGAAAATGCGAATTTAAAACCCTAATTTTGGCCGATTTTTGGCCATTTGGCAAGGCTTTAGACTTACCTTTTTGGTGATTTTTTATGGGTAATTTTCTCTTCCTAATTCGGCCCAATTTGATAGAAAATTACTTTATAAACCCCCAAAAGACTATTCGGGGGGTTTTTGGGAGGTTATTGTATTTATTTTTGAAGAAAAATGCGAATTTTGAAAACCCCTAATTTTGACCGATTTTTGGCCATTTGGCAAGGCTATAGACTTACATTTTTGGCGATTTTTTATGGGTAATTTTCTTGTCCTAATTTGGCCCAATGTGATGGAAAATTACTTTATAAACCCCCAAAAAACTATTCGGGGGGTTTTTGGGAGATTATTGTAACTATTTTTGAAAAAAAATGCGAATTTTGAAAAGCCCTAATTTTGGCCGATTTTTGGCCATTTGGCAAGGCTATAGACTTACCTTTTTGGCGATTTTTTATGGGTAATTTTCTCTTCCTAATTCGGCCCAATTTGATAGAAAATTACTTTATAAACCTTCAAAAGACTATTTGGGGGGTTTTGGGGAGGTTATTGCATTTAATTTTGAAGAAAAATGCGAAATTTAAAAACCCCTAATTTTGGCCGATTTTTCGCCATTTGGCAAGGCTTTAGACTTACCTTTTTGGTGATTTTTTATGGGTAATTTTCTCTTCCTAATTCGGCCCAATTTGATAGAAAATTACTTTATAAACCTTCAAAAGACTATTTGGGGGGTTTTGGGGAGGTTATTGCATTTAATTTTGAAGAAAAATGCGAAATTTAAAAACCCCTAATTTTGGCCGATTTTTGGCCATTTGGCAAGGCTTTAGACTTACCTTTTTGGTGATTTTTTATGGGTAATTTTCTTGTCCTAATTTGGCACAATGTGATGGAAAATTACTTTATAAACCCCCAAAAAACTATTCGGGGGGTTTTTGGGAGATTATTGTATCTATTTTTGAAAAAAAATGCGAATTTTGAAAAGCCCTAATTTTGGCCGATTTTTGGCCATTTGGCAAGGCTATAGACTTACCTTTTTGGCGATTTTTTATGGGTAATTTTCTCTTCCTAATTCGGCCCAATTTGATAGAAAATTACTTTATAAACTCCCAAAAAACTATTTGGGGGGTTTTTGGTAGGTTATTATATCTATTTTTGGAAAAAAATGCGAATTTTGAAAACCCCTAATTTTGGCCGATTTTTGGCCATTTGGCAAGGCTATAGACTTACCTTTTGGCGATTTTTATGGGTAATTTTCTTCCTAATTCGGCCCAATTTGATAGAAAATTACTTTATAAACCCCAAAAAACTATTTGGGGGGTTTTAGGGAGGTTATTGTATCTATTTTTGAAAAAAAATGCGAATTTTGAAAACCCCTAATTTTGGCTGATTTTTGGCCATTTGGCAAGGCTATAGACTTACCTTTTTGGCGATTTTTTATGGGTAATTTTCTCTTCCTAATTCGGCCCAATTTGATAGAAAATTACTTTATAAACCTTCAAAAGACTATTTGGGGGGTTTTGGGGAGGTTATTGCATTTAATTTTGAAGAAAAATGCGAAATTTAAAAACCCCTAATTTTTGCCGATTTTTGGCCATTTGGTAAGGCTTTAGACTTACCTTTTTGGTGATTTTTTATGGGTAATTTTCTCTTCCTAATTCGGCCCAATTTGATAGAAAATTACTTTATAAACCCCCAAAAGACTATTCGGGGGGTTTTTGGGAGGTTATTGTATTTATTTTTGAAGAAAATGCGAATTTTGAAAACCCCTAATTTTGGCCGATTTTTGGCCATTTGGCAAGGCTATAGACTTACCTTTTTGGCGATTTTTTATGGGTAATTTTATCTTCCTAATTCGGCCCAATTTGATAGAAAATTACTTTATAAACCTTCAAAAGACTATTTGGGGGGTTTTGGGGAGGTTATTGCATTTAATTTTGAAGAAAAATGCGAAATTTAAAAACCCCTAATTTTGGCCGATTTTTGGCCATTTGGCAAGGCTATAGACTTACCTTTTTGGTGATTTTTTATGGGTAATTTTCTCTTCCTAATTCGGCCCAATTTGATAGAAAATTACTTTATAAACACCCAAAAGACTATTCGGGGGGTTTTTGGGAGGTTATTGTATTTATTTTTGAAGAAAAATGCGAATTTTGAAAACACCTAATTTTGACCGATTTTTGGCCATTTGGCAAGGCTATAGACTTACATTTTTGGCGATTTTTTATGGGTAATTTTCTTGTCCTAATTTGGCCCAATGTGATGGAAAATTACTTTATAAACCCCCAAAAAACTATTCGGGGGGTTTTTGGGAGATTATTGTATCTATTTTTGAAAAAAAATGCGAATTTTGAAAAGCCCTAATTTTGGCCGATTTTTGGCCATTTGGCACGGCTATAGACTTACCTTTTTGCCGATTTTTTATGGGTAATTTTCTCTTCCTAATTCGGTCCAATTTGATAGAAAATTACTTTATAAACCCCCAAAAAACTATTTGGGGGGTTTTTGGGAGGTTATTATATCTATTTTTGGAAAAAAATGCGAATTTTGAAAACCCCTAATTTTGGCCGATTTTTGGCCATTTGGCAAGGCTATAGACTTACCTTTTTGGCGATTTTTTATGGGTAATTTTCTCTTCCTAATTCGGCCCAATTTGATAGAAAATTACTTTATAAACCCCAAAAAACTATTTGGGGGGTTTTAGGGAGGTTATTGTATCTATTTTTGAAAAAAATGCGAATTTTGAAAACTCCTAATTTTGGCCGATTTTTGGCCATTTGGCAAGGCTATAGACTTACCTATTTGGTGATTTTTTATGGGTAATTTTCTCTTCCTAATTCGGCCCAATTTGATAGAAAATTACTTTACAAACCCCCAAAAGACTATTCGGGGGGTTTTTGGGAGGTTATTGTATTTATTTTTGAAGAAAAATGCGAATTTTGAAAACCCCAAATTTTGACCGATTTTCGGCCATTTGGCAAGGCTATAGACTTACATTTTTGGCGATTTTTTATGGGTAATTTTCTTGTCCTAATTTGGCCCAATGTGATGGAAAATTACTTTGTAAACCCCCAAAAAACTATTCGGGGGGTTTTTGGGAGATTATTGTATCTATTTTTGAAAAAAAATGCGAATTTTGAAAAGCCCTAATTTTGACCGATTTTTGGCCATTTGGCACGGCTATAGACTTACCTTTTTGCCGATTTTTTATGGGTAATTTTCTCTTCCTAATTCGGCCCAATTTGATAGAAAATTACTTTATAAACCCCAAAAAACTATTTGGGGGTTTTTTGGGAGGTTATTATATCTATTTTTGAAAAAAATGCGAATTTTGAAAACCCCTAATTTTGGCCGATTTTTGGCCATTTGGCAAGGCTATAGACTTACCTTTTTGGCGATTTTTTATGGGTAATTTTCTCTTCCTAATTCGGCCCAATTTGATAGAAAATTACTTTATAAACCCCAAAAACTATTTGGGGGTTTTAGGGAGGTTATTGTATCTATTTTGAAAAAAAATGCGAATTTTGAAAACTCCTAATTTTGGCCGATTTTTGGCCATTTGGCAAGGCTATAGACTTACCTATTTGGTGATTTTTTATGGGTAATTTTCTCTTCCTAATTCGGCCCAATTTGATAGAAAATTACTTTATAAACCCCCAAAAGACTATTCGGGGGGTTTTTGGGAGGTTATTGTATTTATTTTTGAAGAAAAATGCGAATTTTGAAAACCCCAAATTTTGACCGATTTTCGGCCATTTGGCAAGGCTATAGACTTACATTTTTGGCGATTTTTTATGGGTAATTTTCTCGTCCTAATTTGGCCCAATGTGATAGAAAATTACTTTATAAACCCCCAAAAAACTATTCGGGGGGGTTTTGGGAGCTTATTGTATCTATTTTTGAAAAAAAATGCGAATTTTGTAAAGCCCTAATTTTGGCCGATTTTTGGCCATTTGGCAAGGCTATAGACTTACCTTTTTGGCGATTTTTTATGGGTAATTTTGTCTTCCTAATTCGGCCCAATTTGATAGAAAATTACTTTATAAACCCCCAAAAAACTATTTGGGGGATTTTTGGGAGGTTATTATACCTATTTTTGAAAAAAAATGCGAATTTTGAAAACCCCTAATTTTGGCCGATTTTTGGCCATTTGGCAAGGCTATAGACTTACCTTTTTGGCGATTTTTATGGGTAATTTTCTCTTCCTAATTCGGCCCAATTTGATAGAAAATTACTTTATAAACCCCCAAAAAACTATTCGGAGGGTTTTTGGGAGGCTATTGTATCTATTTTTGAAAAAAAATGCGAATTTTGAAAACCCCTAATTTTGGCCGATTTTTGGCCATTTGGCAAGGCTATAGACTTACCTTTTTGGCGATTTTTTATGGGTAATTTTCTCTTCCTAATTCGGCCTAATTTGATAGAAAATTACTTTATAAACCCCCAAAAAACTATTTGGGGGGTTTTTGGAAGGTTATTGTATTTATTTTTGAAAAAAAATGCGAATTTTGAAAACCCCTAATTTTGGCCGATTTTTGGCCATTTGGCAAGGCTATAGACTTACCTTTTTGGCGATTTTTTATGCGTAATTTTCTCTTCCTAATTCGGCCTAATTTGATAGAAAATTACTTTATAAACCCCCAAAAAACTATTTGGGGGGTTTTTTGGGAGGTTATTGTATTTATTTTTGAAGAAAAATGCGAATTTTGAAAACCCCTAATTTTGGCCGATTTTTGGCCATTTGGCAAGGCTATAGACTTACCTTTTTGGCGATTTTTTATGGGTAATTTTCTCTTCCTAATTCGACCCAATTTGATAGAAAATTACTTTATAAACCCCAAAAACTATTTGGGGGGTTTTAGGGAGGTTATTGTATCTATTTTTGAAAAAAATGCGAATTTTGAAAACCCCTAATTTTGGCCGATTTTTGGCCATTTGGCAAGGCTATAGACTTACCTTTTTGGCGATTTTTTATGGGTAATTTTCTCTTCCTAATTCGGCCAAATTTGATAGAAAATTACTTTATAAACCCCCAAAAAACTATTTGGGGGTTTTTGGGAGGTTATTATATCTATTTTTGAAAAAAATGCGAATTTTGAAAACCCCTAATTTTGGCCGATTTTTGGCCATTTGGCAAGGCTATAGACTTACCTTTTTGGTGATTTTTTATGGGTAATTTTCTCTTCCTAATTCGGCCCAATTTGATAGAAAATTACTTTATAAACCCCCAAAAGACTATTCGGGGGGTTTTTGGGAGGTTATTGTATTTATTTTTGAAGAAAAATGCGAATTTTGAAAACCCCAAATTTTGACCGATTTTCGGCCATTTGGCAAGGCTATAGACTTACATATTTGGCGATTTTTTATGGGTAATTTTCTCGTTCTAATTTGGCCCAATGTGATAGAAAATTACTTTATAAACCCCCAAAAAACTATTCGGGGGGTTTTTGGGAGGTTATTGTATCTATTTTTGAAAAAAAATGCGAATTTTGTAAAGCACTAATTTTGGCCGATTTTTGGCCATTTGGCAAGGCTATAGACTTACCTTTTTGGCGATTTTTATGGGTAATTTTCTCTTCCTAATTCGGCCCAATTTGATAGAAAATTACTTTATAAACCCCCAAAAAACTATTTGGGGGTTTTTTGGGAGGTTATTATATCTATTTTTGAAGAAAATGCGAATTTTGAAAACCCTAATTTTGGCCGATTTTTGGCCATTTGGCAAGGCTATAGACTTACCTTTTGGCGATTTTTATGGGTAATTTTCTCTTCCTAATTCGGCCCAATTTGATAGAAAATTACTTTATAAACCCCTAAAAAGACTATTCGGGGGGTTTTTGGGAGGTTATTGTATTTATTTTTGAAGAAAAATGCGAATTTTGAAAACCCCTAATTTTGGCCGATTTTGGCCATTTGGCAAGGCTATAGACTTACCTTTTTGGCGATTTCTTATGGGTAATTTTCTCTTCCTAATTCGGCCCAATTTGATAGAAAATTACTTTATAAACCCCCAAAAGACTATTCGGAGGGTTTTTGGAAGGTTATTGTATTTATTTTTGAAGAAAAATGCGAATTTTAAAAACCCCTAATTTTGGCCGATTTTTGGCCATTTGGCAAGGCTATAGACTTACCTTTTTGGCGATTTTTTATGGGTAATTTTCTCTTCCTAATTCGGCCCAATTTGATAGAAAATTACTTTCTAAACCCCAAAAGACTATTCGGGGGGGGGGGTTTGGGAGGTTATTGTATTAATTTTTGAAGAAAAATGCGAATTTTGAAAACCCTAATTTTGGCCGATTTTTGGCCATTTGGCAAGGCTATAGACTTACCTTTTTGGCGATTTTTATGGGTAATTTTCTCTTCCTAATTCGGCCCAATTTGATAGAAAATTACTTTATAAACCCCAAAAAGACTAAAATTTATTTTGACTATTTGGGGGTTTTGGGAGGTTATTGTATTTATTTTTGAAGAAAAATGGGAATTTTTATCTATTTTTGAAAACCCCTAATTTTGGCCGATTTTTGGCCATTTGGCAAGGCTATAGACTTACCTTTTGGCGATTTTTATGGGTAATTTTCTCTTCCTAATTCGGCCAAATTTGATAGAAAATTACTTTATAAACCCCAAAAAACTATTTGGGGGTTTTTGGGAGGTTATTGTATTTATTTTTGAAAAAAATGCGAATTTTGAAAACCCCTAATTTTGGCCGATTTTTGGCCATTTGGCAAGGCTATAGACTTACCTTTTGGCGATTTTTATGGGTAATTTTCTCTTCCTAATTCGGCCCAATTTGATAGAAAATTACTTTATAAACCCCAAAAGACTATTCGGGGGTTTTTGGGAGGTTATTGTATTTATTTTTGAAGAAAATGCGAATTTTGAAAACCCCTAATTTTGGCCGATTTTTGGCCATTTGGCAAGGCTATAGACTTACCTTTTTGGCGATTTTTATGGGTAATTTTCTCTTCCTAATTCGGCCCAATTTGATAGAAAATTACTTTATAAACCCCAAAAGACTATTCGGGGGTTTTGGGAGGTTATTGTATTTATTTTGAAGAAAATGCGAATTTTGAAAACCCTAATTTTGGCCGATTTTTGGCCATTTGGCAAGGCTATAGACTTACCTTTTGGCGATTTTTATGGGTAATTTTCTCTTCCTAATTCGGCCCAATTTGATAGAAAATTACTTTATAAACCCCAAAAGACTATTTGGGGGTTTTGGGAGGTTATTGTATTTATTTTTGAAGAAAAAAATGCGAATTTTGAAAACCCCTAATTTTGGCCGATTTTTGGCCATTTGGCAAGGCTATAGACTTACCTTTTGGCGATTTTTATGGGTAATTTTCTCTTCCTAATTCGGCCCAATTTGATAGAAAATTACTTTATAAACCCCAAAAAGACTATTTGGGGGTTTTGGGAGGTTATTGTATTTATTTTGAAGAAAATGCGAATTTTGAAAACCCCTAATTTTGGCCGATTTTTGGCCATTTGGCAAGGCTATAGACTTACCTTTTGGCGATTTTTATGGGTAATTTTCTTCCTAATTTGGCCCAATGTGATAGAAAATTACTTTATAAACCCCCAAAAAACTATTCGGGGGGTTTTTGGGAGGTTATTGTATCTATTTTTGAAAAAAATGCGAATTTTGTAAAGCACTAATTTTGGCCGATTTTTGGCATTTGGCAAGGCTATAGACTTACCTTTTTGGCGATTTTTATGGGTAATTTTCTCTTCCTAATTCGGCCCAATTTGATAGAAAATTACTTTATAAACCCCCAAAAAACTATTTGGGGGTTTTTTGGGAGGTTATTATATCTATTTTTGAAAAAAAATGCGAATTTTGAAAACCCCTAATTTTGGCCGATTTTTGGCCATTTGGCAAGGCTATAGACTTACCTTTTTGGCGATTTTTTATGGGTAATTTTCTCTTCCTAATTCGGCCCAATTTGATAGAAAATTACTTTATAAACCCCCAAAAGACTATTCGGGGGTTTTGGGAGGTTATTGTATTTATTTTTGAAGAAAAATGCGAATTTTGAAAACCCCTAATTTTGGCCGATTTTTGGCCATTTGGCAAGGCTATAGACTTACCTTTTTGGCGATTTTTAAGGGTAATTTTCTCTTCCTAATTCGGCCCAATTTGATAGAAAATTACTTTATAAACCCCAAAAGACTATTCGGGGGGGTTTTTGGGAGGTTATTGTATTAATTTTTGAAGAAAAATGCGAATTTTGAAAACCCCTAATTTTGGCCGATTTTTGGCCATTTGGCAAGGCTATAGACTTACCTTTTGGCGATTTTTATGGGTAATTTTCTTCCTAATTCGGCCCAATGATAGAAAATTACTTTATAAACCCCCAAAAACTATTCGGGGGTTTTGGGAGGTTATTGTATTTATTTTTGAAGAAAAATGCGAATTTTGAAAACCCTAATTTTGGCCGATTTTTGGCCATTTGGCAAGGCTATAGACTTACCTTTTGGCGATTTTTATGGGTAATTTTCTCTTCCTAATTCGGCCTAATTTGATAGAAAATTACTTTATAAACCCCCAAAAAACTATTTGGGGGGTTTTTGGAGGTTATTGTATTTATTTTTGAAAAAAATGCGAATTTTGAAAACCCCTAATTTTGGCCGATTTTTGGCCATTTGGCAAGGCTATAGACTTACCTTTTGGCGATTTTTATGGGTAATTTTCTCTTCCTAATTCGGCCCAATTTGATAGAAAATTACTTTATAAACCCCAAAAGACTATTCGGGGGTTTTGGGAGGTTATTGTATTTATTTTGAAGAAAAATGCGAATTTTGAAAACCCCTAATTTTGGCCGATTTTTGGCCATTTGGCAAGGCTATAGACTTACCTTTTGGCGATTTTTATGGGTAATTTTCTCTTCCTAATTCGGCCCAATTTGATAGAAAATTACTTTATAAACCCCAAAAGACTATTCGGGGGTTTTTGGGAGGTTATTGTATTTATTTTGAAGAAAATGCGAATTTTGAAAACCCCTAATTTTGGCCGATTTTTGGCCATTTGGCAAGGCTATAGACTTACCTTTTGGCGATTTTTATGGGTAATTTTCTCTTCCTAATTCGGCCCAATTTGATAGAAAATTACTTTATAAACCCCAAAAGACTATTCGGGGGGGGGGGAGGTTTGGGAGGTTATTGTATTAATTTTTGAAGAAAAATGCGAATTTTGAAAACCCCTAATTTTGGCCGATTTTTGGCCATTTGGCAAGGCTATAGACTTACCTTTTTGGCGATTTTTGATGGGTAATTTTCTCTTCCTAATTCGGTCCAATTTGATAGAAAATTACTTTATAAACCCCAAAAAACTATTTGGGGGTTTTGGGAGGTTATTGTATTTATTTTTGAAGAAAATGCGAATTTTGAAAACCCTAATTTTGGCCGATTTTTGGCCATTTGGCAAGGCTATAGACTTACCTTTTGGCGATTTTTATGGGTAATTTTCTTCCTAATTCGGCCCAATTTGATAGAAAATTACTTTATAAACCCCAAAAGACTATTCGGGGGTTTTGGGAGGTTATTGTATTTATTTTTGAAGAAAATGCGAATTTTGAAAACCCCTAATTTTGGCCGATTTTTGGCCATTTGGCAAGGCTATAGACTTACCTTTTGGCGATTTTTATGGGTAATTTTCTTCCTAATTCGGCCCAATTTGATAGAAAATTACTTTATAAACCCCAAAAACTATTCGGGGGTTTTGGGAGGTTATTGTATTTATTTTTGAAGAAAAATGCGAATTTTGAAAACCCCTAATTTTGGCCGATTTTTGGCCATTTGGCAAGGCTATAGACTTACCTTTTGGCGATTTTTATGGGTAATTTTCTCTTCCTAATTCGGCCCAATTTGATAGAAAATTACTTTATAAACCCCAAAAACTACTATTCGGGGGTTTTTGGGAGGTTATTGTATTAATATTTTTGAAGAAAAATGCGAATTTTGAAAACCTCTAATTTTGGCCGATTTTTGGCCATTTGGCAAGGCTATAGACTTACCTTTTTGGCGATTTTTGATGGGTAATTTTCTCTTCCTAATTCGGCCCAATTTTATAGAAAATTACTTTCTAAACCCCAAAAGACTATTCGGGGGTTTTGGGAGGTTATTGTATTTATTTTTGAAGAAAATGCGAATTTTGAAAACCCTAATTTTGGCCGATTTTTGGCCATTTGGCAAGGCTATAGACTTACCTTTTTGGCGATTTTTATGGGTAATTTTCTTTCCTAATTCGGCCCAAAATAGAAAATTACTTTATAAACCCCAAAAGACTATTCGGGGGTTTTGGGAGGTTATTGTATTTATTTTTGAAGAAAAATGCGAATTTTGAAAACCCCTAATTTTGGCCGATTTTTGGCCATTTGGCAAGGCTATAGACTTACCTTTTTGGCGATTTTTCAAGGGTAATTTTCTCTTCCTAATTCGGCCCAATTTGATAGAAAATTACTTTATAAACCCCAAAAACTATTCGGGGGTTTTGGGAGGTTATTGTATTAATTTTTGAAGAAAAATGCGAATTTTGAAAACCCCTAATTTTGGCCGATTTTTGGCCATTTGGCAAGGCTATAGACTTACCTTTTGGCGATTTTTATGGGTAATTTTCTCTTCCTAATTCGGCCCAATTTGATAGAAAATTACTTTATAAACCCCCAAAAAACTATTCGGGGGTTTTTGGGAGGTTATTGTATTTATTTTTGAAGAAAAATGCGAATTTTGAAAACCCCTAATTTTGGCCGATTTTTGGCCATTTGGCAAGGCTATAGACTTACCTTTTGGCGATTTTTATGGGTAATTTTCTCTTCCTAATTCGGCCCAATTTGATAGAAAATTACTTTATAAACCCCTTTTGGCGATTTTTTAAAAATTCGGCCCACTATTTGGGGGTTTTTGGGAGGTTATTGTATTTATTTTTGAAAAAAATGCGAATTTTGAAAACCCCTAATTTTGGCCGATTTTTGGCCATTTGGCAAGGCTATAGACTTACCTTTTGGCGATTTTTATGGGTAATTTTCTCTTCCTAATTCGGCCCAATTTGATAGAAAATTACTTTATAAACCCCAAAAGACTATTCGGGGGTTTTGGGAGGTTATTGTATTTATTTTTGAAGAAAATGCGAATTTTGAAAACCCTAATTTTGGCCGATTTTTGGCCATTTGGCAAGGCTATAGACTTACCTTTTGGCGATTTTTATGGGTAATTTTCTCTTCCTAATTCGGCCCAATTTGATAGAAAATTACTTTATAAACCCCAAAAACTATTCGGGGGTCTTTGGGGGTTTATTGTATTTATTTTTGAAGAAAAATGCGAATTTTAAAAACCCCTAATTTTGGCCGATTTTTGGCCATTTGGCAAGGCTATAGACTTACCATTTTGGCGATTTTTCAAAGGTAATTTTCTCTTCCTAATTCGGCCCAATTTGATAGAAAATTACTTTGTAAACCCCTAAAAGACTATTCGGGGGGTTTTTGGGAGGTTATTGTATCTATTTTTGAAGAAAGATGCGAATTTTGAAAACCCCTAATTTTGGCCGATTTTTGGCCATTTGGCAAGGCCATAGACTTACCTTTTGGCGATTTTTATGGGTAATTTTCTCTTCCTAATTCGGCCTAATTTTATAGAAAATTACTTTATAAACCCCAAAAAGACTATTTGGGGGTTTTGGGAGGTTATTGTATTTATTTTGAAGAAAAATGCGAATTTTAAAACCCTAATTTTGGCCGATTTTTGGCCATTTGGCAAGGCTATAGACTTACCTTTTGGCGATTTTTATGGGTAATTTTCTCTTCCTAATTCGGCCCAATTTGATAGAAAATTACTTTATAAACCCCAAAAAACTATTTGGGGGTTTTTGGGAGGTTATTGTATTTATTTTTGAAGAAAATGCGAATTTTGAAAACCCCTAATTTTGGCCGATTTTTGGCCATTTGGCAAGGCTATAGACTTACCTTTTGGCGATTTTTATGGGTAATTTTCTCTTCCTAATTCGGCCCAATTTGATAGAAAATTACTTTATAAACCCCAAAAACTATTTGGGGGTTTTTGGGAGGTTATTGTATTTATTTTTGAAAAAAATGCGAATTTTGAAAACCCTAATTTTGGCCGATTTTTGGCCATTTGGCAAGGCTATAGACTTACCTTTTGGCGATTTTTATGGGTAATTTTCTCTTCCTAATTCGGCCCAATTTGATAGAAAATTACTTTATAAACCCCAAAAACTATTCGGGGGTTTTGGGAGGTTATTGTATTTATTTTTGAAGAAAAATGCGAATTTTGAAAACCCCTAATTTTGGCCGATTTTTGGCCATTTGGCAAGGCTATAGACTTACCTTTTGGCGATTTTTATGGGTAATTTTCTCTTCCTAATTCGGCCCAATTTGATAGAAAATTACTTTATAAACCCCAAAAGACTATTCGGGGGTTTTTGGGAGGTTATTGTATTTATTTTTGAAGAAAATGCGAATTTTAAAACCCCTAATTTTGGCCGATTTTTGGCCATTTGGCAAGGCTATAGACTTACCTTTTGGCGATTTTTATGGGTAATTTTCTCTTCCTAATTCGGCCCAATTTGATAGAAAATTACTTTATAAACCCCAAAAGACTATTCGGGGGTTTTTGGGAGGTTATTGTATTTATTTTTGAAGAAAATGCGAATTTTGAAAACCCCTAATTTTGGCCGATTTTTGGCCATTTGGCAAGGCTATAGACTTACCTTTTGGCGATTTTTATGGGTAATTTTCTCTTCCTAATTCGGCCCAATTTGATAGAAAATTACTTTATAAACCCCCCAAAAGACTATTCGGGGGTTTTTGGGAGGTTATTGTATTTATTTTTGAAGAAAAATGCGAATTTTGAAAACCCTAATTTTGGCCGATTTTTGGCCATTTGGCAAGGCTATAGACTTACCTTTTGGCGATTTTTATGGGTAATTTTCTCTTCCTAATTCGGCCTAATTTGATAGAAAATTACTTTATAAACCCCAAAAAACTATTCGGGGGTTTTTGGGAGGTTATTGTATTTATTTTTGAAGAAAAATGCGAATTTTGAAAACCCCTAATTTTGACCGATTTTTGGCCATTTGGCAAGGCTATAGACTTACCTTTTGGCGATTTTTATGGGTAATTTTCTCTTCCTAATTCGGCCCAATTTGATAGAAAATTACTTTATAAACCCCAAAAGACTATTCGGGGGTTTTGGGAGGTTATTGTATTTATTTTTGAAGAAAATGCGAATTTTGAAAACCCCTAATTTTGGCCGATTTTTGGCCATTTGGCAAGGCTATAGACTTACCTTTTGGCGATTTTTATGGGTAATTTTCTCTTCCTAATTCGGCCCAATTTGATAGAAAATTACTTTATAAACCCCAAAAGACTATTCGGGGGTTTTGGGAGGTTATTGTATTTATTTTTGAAGAAAATGCGAATTTTGAAAACCCCTAATTTTGGCCGATTTTTGGCCATTTGGCAAGGCTATAGACTTACCTTTTGGCGATTTTTATGGGTAATTTTCTCTTCCTAATTCGGCCCAATTTGATAGAAAATTACTTTATAAACCCCAAAAACTATTCGGGGGTTTTTGGGAGGTTATTGTATTTATTTTTGAAGAAAAATGCGAATTTTGAAAACCCCTAATTTTGGCCGATTTTTGGCCATTTGGCAAGGCTATAGACTTACCTTTTGGCGATTTTTATGGGTAATTTTCTTCCTAATTCGGCCCAATTTGATAGAAAATTACTTTATAAACCCCAAAAGACTATTTGGGGGTTTTTGGGAGGTTATTGTATTTATTTTTGAAGAAAAATGCGAATTTTGAAAACCCTAATTTTGGCCGATTTTTGGCCATTTGGCAAGGCTATAGACTTACCTTTTGGCGATTTTTTATGGGTAATTTTCTCTTCCTAATTCGGTCCAATTTGATAGAAAATTACTTTATAAACCCCCAAAAAACTATTCGGAGGGTTTTTGGGAGGCTATTGTATCTATTTTTGAAAAAAAATGCGAATTTTGAAAATGAAACCATTTAGGCCCTGGCCTAAATGTTTGTTAACGCCCAGGTCTAGTTTCCAATCTCTTTCGGTGATTGGCTGGAATTCTTCCTCTTTCATGGCAAGGATCTGCCATGCAGGCAGAAGATTTCAAGGGCAGCAGAAGACTTGGTATTACTGTGCAAGTTTGACTTAAGATTCTCATTTATATCAATGAAGAACAGTAGAAAAGCTGCCCGAAAGGTCAAGTCCCAGAAGACGCTGTGTCTGAAAGAATTGAGGCCGAATTTCCTCGAAAAGCGTGAGTCGTCCGAGCGTGGCCTTCCGCCTCCTCGAAAAGAAGGATTGCGATAGTCCCTCGAGTGTAACACATATGACGAGAAAGGCTGTTTGGAGTGCAATTTGTCTTCGCCGTCGAGCTTAAGCATTTTACAACAACAGTGCAACTTTATCTTCTCGGGTTTCAGGCCGTGTTATTTCGCTGATGGCAAAAATTCGAGCTCAAATTTCTCTATACAGTTTTGCGGTAAGCTCTGTATCGCTGATAAAATAGCAACTGTGATCATGAATAAACAATTTCCTTTCAGTCAGTCATTTTGTTTCTAGATAGGTGTGCCTTTTACTTATAACTATGTTCACAATAAAGATCGCCTGACACCCAGATCAGTGCAGCAGTCTAAAGAATCATTGATGCTTCGATTTGATCATGGCACAATATGTCACAAATTCACCCCTCTAACCATTCACACCCCTACCCCCTCTCACCCCCCACCACCCCTTTAGTTGTCATTTGCAACCCCCCATCATAATGAATTTTCCTCAGGTCTTCTGATAAAACTGTAGCAACTTAT
>JACTAT010000027.1:1875977-1898557 GCA_014526335.1 Chrysaora quinquecirrha
AAAACCCTAATTTTGGCCGATTTTTGGCCATTTGGCAAGGCTATAGACTTACCTTTTGGCGATTTCTTATGGGTAATTTTCTCTTCCTAATTCGGCCCAATTTGATAGAAAATTACTTTATAAACCCCCAAAAGACTATTCGGGGGTTTTTGGGAGGTTATTGTATTTATTTTTGAAGAAAAATGCGAATTTTGAAAACCCCTAATTTTGGCCGATTTTTGGCCATTTGGCAAGGCTATAGACTTACCTTTTTGGCGATTTTTTATGGGTAATTTTCTCTTCCTAATTCGGCCCAATTTGATAGAAAATTACTTTATAAACCCCCAAAAAACTATTCGGGGGGTTTTTGGGAGGTTATTGTATTTATTTTTGAAGAAAATGCGAATTTTGAAAACCCTAATTTTGGCCGATTTTTGGCCATTTGGCAAGGCTATAGACTTACCTTTTGGCGATTTTTATGGGTAATTTTCTCTTCCTAATTCGGCCTAATTTGATAGAAAATTACTTTATAAACCCCCAAAAAACTATTTGGGGGGTTTTTGGGAGGTTATTGTATTTATTTTTGAAGAAAAATGCGAATTTTGAAAACCCTAATTTTGGCCAATTTTTGGCCATTTGGCAAGGCTATAGACTTACCATTTTGGCGATTTTTTATGGGTAATTTTCTCTTCCTAATTCGGCCCAATTTGATAGAAAATTACTTTATAAACCCCCAAAAAACTATTCGGGGGGTTTTTGGGAGGTTATTGTATTTATTTTTGAAGAAAAATGCGAATTTTGAAAACCCCTAATTTTGGCCGATTTTTGGCCATTTGGCAAGGCTATAGACTTACCTTTTGGCGATTTTTATGGGTAATTTTCTCTTCCTAATTCGGCCCAATTTGATAGAAAATTACTTTATAAACCCCAAAAGACTATTTGGGGGTTTTGGGAGGTTATTGTATTTATTTTTGAAGAAAATGCGAATTTTGAAAACCCCTAATTTTGGCCGATTTTTGGCCATTTGGCAAGGCTATAGACTTACCTTTTGGCGATTTTTATGGGTAATTTTCTCTTCCTAATTCGGCCCAATTTGATAGAAAATTACTTTATAAACCCCAAAAGACTATTCGGGGGTTTTGGGAGGTTATTGTATTTATTTTTGAAGAAAATGCGAATTTTGAAAACCCCTAATTTTGGCCGATTTTTGGCCATTTGGCAAGGCTATAGACTTACCTTTTGGCGATTTTTTATGGGTAATTTTCTCTTCCTAATTCGGCCCAATTTGATAGAAAATTACTTTATAAACCCCCAAAAGACTATTAGACTTACCTTTTTGGGTTTTTGGGAGGTTATTGTATTTATTTTGAAGAAAATGCGAATTTTGAAAACCCCTAATTTTGGCCGATTTTTGGCCATTTGGCAAGGCTATAGACTTACCTTTTGGCGATTTTTATGGGTAATTTTCTCTTCCTAATTCGGCCCAATTTGATAGAAAATTACTTTATAAACCCCAAAAACTATTCGGGGGGTTTTTGGGA
Organism: Chrysaora quinquecirrha; assembly: GCA_014526335.1. Lineage (NCBI taxonomy): Eukaryota > Metazoa > Cnidaria > Scyphozoa > Semaeostomeae > Pelagiidae > Chrysaora > Chrysaora quinquecirrha. The sequence goes on from JACTAT010000027.1 coordinate 1,877,498, forward strand.
GGTTATTGTATTTATTTTTGAAGAAAATGCGAATTTTGAAAACCCCTAATTTTGGCCGATTTTTGGCCATTTGGCAAGGCTATAGACTTACCTTTTTGGCGATTTTTTTATGGGTAATTTTCTCTTCCTAATTCGGCCCAATTTGATAGAAAATTACTTTATAAACCCCAAAAGACTATTTGGGGGGTTTTGGGAGGTTATTGTATTTATTTTTGAAGAAAATGCGAATTTTGAAAACCCTAATTTTGGCCAATTTTTGGCCATTTGGCAAGGCTATAGACTTACCTTTTTGGCGATTTTTCAAGGGTAATTTTCTCTTCCTAATTCGGCCCAATTTGATAGAAAATTACTTTCTAAACCCCAAAAGACTATTCGGGGGTTTTTGGGAGGTTATTGTATTAATTTTTGAAGAAAAATGCGAATTTTGAAAACCCCTAATTTTGGCCGATTTTTGGCCATTTGGCAAGGCTATAGACTTACCTTTTGGCGATTTTTATGGGTAATTTTCTCTTCCTAATTCGGCCTAATTTGATAGAAAATTACTTTATAAACCCCCAAAAAACTATTTGGGGGGTTTTTGGGAGGTTATTGTATTTATTTTTGAAGAAAAATGCGAATTTTGAAAACCCCTAATTTTGGCCGATTTTTGGCCATTTGGCAAGGCTATAGACTTACCTTTTTGGCGATTTTTTATGGGTAATTTTCTCTTCCTAATTCGGCCCAATTTGATAGAAAATTACTTTATAAACCCCCTAAAGACTATTCATGGGGTTTTTGGGAGGTTATTGTATTTATTTTTGAAGAGAAATGCGAATTTTGAAAACCCCTAATTTTGGCCGATTTTTGGCCATTTGGCAAGGCTATAGACTTACCTTTTTGGCGATTTTTTATGGGTAATTTTCTCTTCCTAATTCGGCCCAATTTGATTACCTTTTGAAAATTACTTTATAAACCCCAAAAAACTATTTGGGGGTTTTTGGGAGGTTATTGTATTTATTTTGAAGAAAATGCGAATTTTGAAAACCCTAATTTTGGCCGATTTTTGGCCATTTGGCAAGGCTATAGACTTACCTTTTGGCGATTTTTATGGGTAATTTTCTCTTCCTAATTCGGCCCAATGTGATGGAAAATTACTTTATAAACCGCCAAAAAACTATTCGGGGGGTTTTTGGGAGGTTATTGTATTTATTTTTGAAGAAAAATGCGAATTTTGAAAACCCCTAATTTTGGCCGATTTTTGGCCATTTGGCAAGGCTATAGACTTACCTTTTTGGCGATTTTTTATGGGTAATTTTCTCTTCCTAATTCGGCCCAATTTGATAGAAAATTACTTTATAAACCCCAAAAGACTATTTGGGGGGTTTTTGGGAGGTTATTGTATTTATTTTTGAAGAAAAATGCGAATTTTGAAAACCCCTAATTTTGGCCGATTTTGGCCATTTGGCAAGGCTATAGACTTACCTTTTGGCGATTTTTATGGGTAATTTTCTCTTCCTAATTCGGCCCAATTTGATAGAAAATTACTTTATAAACCCCAAAAACTATTCGGGGGTTTTGGGAGGTTATTGTATTTATTTTAATTTTGAAGAAAATGCGAATTTTGAAAACCCCTAATTTTGGCCGATTTTTGGCCATTTGGCAAGGCTATAGACTTACCTTTTTGGCGATTTTTATGGGTAATTTTCTCTTCCTAATTCGGCCCAATTTGATAGAAAATTACTTTATAAACCCCAAAAGACTATTCGGGGGTTTTTGGGAGGTTATTGTATTTATTTTTGAAGAAAAATGCGAATTTTGAAAACCCCTAATTTTGGCCGATTTTTGGCCATTTGGCAAGGCTATAGACTTACCTTTTTGGCGATTTTTATGGGTAATTTTCTCTTCCTAATTCGGCCCAATTTGATAGAAAATTACTTTATAAACCCTTAAAGACTATTCGGGGGGTTTTTGGGAGGTTATTGTATTTATTTTTGAAGAAAATGCGAATTTTGAAAACCCTAATTTTGGCCGATTTTTGGCCATTTGGCAAGGCTATAGACTTACCTTTTTGGCGATTGTTTTATGGGTAATTTTCTCTTCCTAATTCGGCCCAATTTGATAGAAAATTACTTTATAAACCCCCTAAAGACTATTCGGGGGTTTTGGGAGGTTATTGTATTTATTTTTGAAGAAAAATGCGAATTTTGAAAACCCCTAATTTTGGCCGATTTTTGGCCATTTGGCAAGGCTATAGACTTACCTTTTTGGCGATCTTTTATGGGTAATTTTCTCTTCCTAATTCGGCCCAATAAACCCCTAAAGACTATTCATGGGGTTTTTGGGAGGTTATTGTATTTATTTTTGAAGAAAAATGCGAATTTTGAAAACCCCTAATTTTGATAATTCGAAAATTACTTTATAAACCCCAAAAAACTATTTGGGGGTTTTTGGGAGGTTATTGTATTTATTTTTGAAGAAAAATGCGAATTTTGAAAACCCCTAATTTTGGCCGATTTTTGGCCATTTGGCAAGGCTATAGACTTACCTTTTTGGCGATTTTTTATGGGTAATTTTATCTTCCTAATTCGGCCTAAACTGATAGAAAATTACTTTATAAACCCCCTAAAGACTATTCATGGGGTTTTTGGGAGGTTATTGTATTTATTTTTGAAGAAAAATGCGAATTTTAAAAACCCCTAATTTTGGCCGATTTTTGGCCATTTGGCAAGGCTATAGACTTACCTTTTTGGCGATTTTTTATGGGTAATTTTCTCTTCCTAATTCGGTCCAATTTGTTAAAAAATTACTTTATAAACCCCCAAAAGACTATTTGGGGGGTTTTTGGGAGGTTATTGTATTTATTTTTGAAGAAAAATGCGAATTTTGAAAACCCCTAATTTTGACCGATTTTTGGCAATTTGGCAAGGCTATAGACTTACATTTTTGGCGATTTTTTATGGGTAATTTTCTTGTCCTAATTTGGCCCAATGTGATGGAAAATTACTTTATAAACCGCCAAAAAACTATTCGGGGGGTTTTTGGGAGGTTATTGTATTTATTTTTGAAGAAAATGCGAATTTTGAAAACCCCTAATTTTGGCCGATTTTTGGCCATTTGGCAAGGCTATAGACTTACCTTTTTGGCGATTTTTTATGGGTAATTTTCTCTTCCTAATTCGGCCCAATTTGATAGAAAATTACTTTATAAACCCCCAAAAGACTATTTGGGGGTTTTTGGGAGGTTATTGTATTTATTTTGAAGAAAATGCGAATATTGAAAACCCCTAATTTTGGCCGATTTTTGGCCATTTGGCCAGGCTATAGACTTACCTTTTTGGTGATTTTTTATGGGTAATTTTCTCTTCCTAATTCGGCCCAATTTGATAGAAAATAACTTTAGAAACCCCCAAAAGACTATTCGGGGGGTTTTTGGGAGGTTATTGTATTTATTTTTGTAGAAAAATGCGAATTTTGAAAACCCTAATTTTGGCCGATTTTTGGCCATTTGGCAAGGCTATAGACTTACCTTTTTGCGATTTTTATGGGTAATTTTCTCTTCCTAATTCGGCCCAATTTGATAGAAAATTACTTTATAAACCCCAAAGGACTATTCAGGGGTTTTTGGGAGGTTATTGTATTTATTTTTGAAGAAAAATGCGAATTTTAAAACCCCTAATTTTGGCCGATTTTTGGCCATTTGGCAAGGCTATAGACTTACCTTTTTGGCGATTTTTCAAGGGTAATTTTCTCTTCCTAATTCGGCCCAATTTGATAGAAAATTACTTTATAAACCCCCTAAAGACTATTCATGGGGTTTTTGGGAGGTTATTGTATTTATTTTTGAAGAAAAATGCGAATTTTGAAAACCCCTAATTTTGGCCGATTTTTGGCCATTTGGCAAGGCTATAGACTTACCTTTTTGGCGATTTTTTATGGGTAATTTTCTCTTCCTAATTCGGCCTAATTTGATAGAAAATTACTTTATAAACCCCTACAAGACTATTTGGGGGGTTTTTGGGAGGTTATTGTATTTATTTTTGAAGAAAATGCGAATTTTGAAAACCCTTAATTTTGGCCGATTTTTGGCCATTTGGCAAGGCTATAGACTTACCTTTTTGGCGATTTTTTATGGGTAATTTTATCTTCCTAATTCGGCCTAAACTGATAGAAAATTACTTTATAAACCCCCTAAAGACTATTCGGGGGTTTTGGGAGGTTATTGTATTTATTTTTGAAGAAAAATGCGAATTTTAAAACCCCTAATTTTGGCCGATTTTTGGCCATTTGGCAAGGCTATAGACTTACCTTTTTGCGATTTTTTATGGGTAATTTTCTCTTCCTAATTCGGTCCAATTTGATAGAAAATTACTTTATAAACCCCCAAAAGACTATTTGGGGGGTTTTTGGGAGGTTATTGTATTTATTTTTGAAGAAAAATGCGAATTTTGAAAACCCCTAATTTTGGCCGATTTTTGGCCATTTGGCAAGGCTATAGACTTACATTTTGGCGATTTTTTATGGGTAATTTTCTCTTCCTAATTCGGCCCAATTCGATAGAAAATTACTTTATAAACCCCAAAAGACTATTCGGGGGGTTTTTGGGAGGTTATTGTATTTATTTTTGAAGAAAAATGCGAATTTTAAAAACCCCTAATTTTGGCCGATTTTTGGCCATTTGGCAAGGCTATAGACTTACCTTTTTGGCGATTTTTCAAGGGTAATTTTCTCTTCCTAATTCGGCCCAATTTGATAGAAAATTACTTTATCAACCCCCAAAAAACTATTCTGGGGGTTTTTGGGAGGTTATTGTATTTGATTTTGAAGAAAAATGCGAATTTTGAAAACCCCTAATTTTGGCCGACTTTGGGCCATTTGGCAAGGCTATAGACTTACCTTTTTGGCGATTTTTTATGGGTAATTTTCTCTTCCTAATTCGGCCCAATTTGATAGAAAATTACTTTATAAACCCCCTAAAGACTATTCATGGGGTTTTTGGGAGGTTATTGTATTTATTTTTGAAGAAAAATGCGAATTTTGAAAACCCCTAATTTTGGCCGATTTTTGGCCATTTGGCAAGGCTATAGACTTACCTTTTGGCGATTTTTTATGGGTAATTTTATCTTCCTAATTCGGCCCAATTTGATAGAAAATTACTTTATAAACCCCCAAAAGACTATTCGGGGGTTTTTGGGAGGTTATTGTATTTATTTTTGAAGAAAAATGCGAATTTTGAAAACCCCTAATTTTGGCCGATTTTTGGCCATTTGGCAAGGCTATAGACTTACCTTTTTGGCGATTTTTTATGGGTAATTTTCTCTTCCTAATTCGGCCCAATTTGATAGAAAATTACTTTATAAACCCCCAAAAAACTATTTGGGGGGTTTTTGGGAGGTTATTGTATTTATTTTTGAAGAAAAATGCGAATTTTGAAAACCCCTAATTTTGGCCGATTTTTGGCCATTTGGCAAGGCTATAGACTTACCTTTTTGGCGATTTTTTATGGGTAATTTTCTCTTCCTAATTCGGCCCAATTTGATAGAAAATTACTTTATAAACCCCAAAAGACTATTCGGGGGTTTTTGGGAGGTTATTGTATTTATTTTTGAAGAAAATGCGAATTTTGAAAACCCCTAATTTTGGCCGATTTTTGGCCATTTGGCAAGGCTATAGACTTACCTTTTTGGCGATTTTTATGGGTAATTTTCTCTTCCTAATTCGGCCCAAACAGATAGAAAATTACTTTATAAACCCCTAAAGACTATTCGGGGGTTTTGGGAGGTTATTGTATTTATTTTGAAGAAAATGCGAATTTTAAAACCCTAATTTTGGCCGATTTTTGGCCATTTGGCAAGGCTATAGACTTACCTTTTGGCGATTTTTATGGGTAATTTTCTCTTCCTAATTCGGCCCAATTTGATAGAAAATTACTTTATAAACCCCAAAAGACTATTCGGGGGTTTTGGGAGGTTATTGTATTTATTTTTGAAGAAAATGCGAATTTTAAAACCCCTAATTTTGGCCGATTTTTGGCCATTTGGCAAGGCTATAGACTTACCTTTTTGGCGATTTTTCAAGGGTAATTTTCTCTTCCTAATTCGGCCCAATTTGATAGAAAATTACTTTATAAACCCCAAAAGACTATTCGGGGGTTTTTGGGAGGTTATTGTATTTATTTTTGAAGAAAATGCGAATTTTGAAAACCCCTAATTTTGGCCGATTTTTGGCCATTTGGCAAGGCTATAGACTTACCTTTTTGGCGATTTTTATGGGTAATTTTTTCTTCCTAATTCGGCCCAATTTGATAGAAAATTACTTTATAAACCCCAAAAAACTATTTGGGGGTTTTGGGAGGTTATTGTATTTATTTTTGAAGAAAATGCGAATTTTGAAAACCCTAATTTTGGCCGATTTTGGCCATTTGGCAAGGCTATAGACTTACCTTTTTGGCGATTTTTATGGGTAATTTTCTTCCTAATTCGGCCCAATTTGATAGAAAATTACTTTATAAACCCCCAAAAGACTATTCGGGGGTTTTGGGAGGTTATTGTATTTATTTTTGAAGAAAATGCGAATTTTAAAACCCCTAATTTTGGCCGATTTTTGGCCATTTGGCAAGGCTATAGACTTACCTTTTGGCGATTTTTATGGGTAATTTTCTCTTCCTAATTCGGCCCAATTTGATAGAAAATTACTTTATAAACCCCAAAAGACTATTCGGGGGTTTTTGGGAGGTTATTGTATTTATTTTTGAAGAAAATGCGAATTTTGAAAACCCCTAATTTTGGCCGATTTTTGGCCATTTGGCAAGGCTATAGACTTACCTTTTGGCGATTTTTCATGGGTAATTTTCTTCCTAATTCGGCCCAATTTGATAGAAAATTACTTTATAAACCCCAAAAGACTATTCGGGGGTTTTTGGGAGGTTATTGTATTTATTTTTGAAGAAAAATGCGAATTTTGAAAACCTCTAATTTTGGCCGATTTTTGGCCATTTGGCAAGGCTATAGACTTACCTTTTTGGCGATTTTTGATGGGTAATTTTCTCTTCCTAATTCGGCCTAATTTTATAGAAAATTACTTTATAAACCCCCAAAAAACTATTTGGGGGGTTTTTGGGAGGTTATTGTATTTATTTTTGAAGAAAAATGCGAATTTTGAAAACCCCTAATTTTGGCCGATTTTGGCCATTTGGCAAGGCTATAGACTTACCTTTTTGGCGATTTCTTATGGGTAATTTTCTCTTCCTAATTCGGCCCAATTTGATAGAAAATTACTTTATAAACCTTCAAAAGACTATTCGGGGGGTTAAGGGGAGGTTATTGTATTTATTTTTGAAGAAAAATGCGAATTTTAAAACCCCTAATTTTGGCCGATTTTTGGCCATTTGGCAAGGCTATAGACTTACCTTTTTGGCGATTTTTCATGGGTAATTTTCTTCCTAATTCGGCCCAATTTGATAGAAAATTACTTTATAAACCCCAAAAGACTATTCGGGGGTTTTGGGAGGTTATTGTATTTATTTTGAAGAAAATGCGAATTTTAAAACCCCTAATTTTGGCCGATTTTTGGCCATTTGGCAAGGCTATAGACTTACCTTTTGGCGATTTTTATGGGTAATTTTCTTCCTAATTCGGCCCAATTTGATAGAAAATTACTTTATAAACCCCAAAAGACTATTCGGGGGTTTTTTGGGAGGTTATTGTATTTATTTTTGAAGAAAATGCGAATTTTGAAAACCCCTAATTTTGGCCGATTTTTGGCCATTTGGCAAGGCTATAGACTTACCTTTTTGGCGATTTTTTATGGGTAATTTTATCTTCCTATTTCGGCCTAAACTAATAGAAAATTACTTTATAAAGCCCCTAAAGACTATTCGGGGGGTTTTTGGGAGGTTATTGTATTTATTTTTGAAGAAAAATGCGAATTTTGAAAACCCCTAATTTTGGCCGATTTTTGGCCATTTGGCAAGGCTATAGACTTACCTTTTTGGCGATTTTTATGGGTAATTTTTCTTCCTAATTCGGCCCAATTTGATAGAAAATTACTTTATAAACCCCAAAAGACTATTCGGGGGTTTTTGGGAGGTTATTGTATTTATTTTTGAAGAAAATGCGAATTTTAAAACCCCTAATTTTGGCCGATTTTTGGCCATTTGGCAAGGCTATAGACTTACCTTTTGGCGATTTTTATGGGTAATTTTTCTTCCTAATTCGGCCCAATTTGATAGAAAATTACTTTATAAACCCCAAAAGACTATTCGGGGGTTTTTGGGAGGTTATTGTATTTATTTTTGAAGAAAATGCGAATTTTGAAAACCCCTAATTTTGGCCGATTTTTGGCCATTTGGCAAGGCTATAGACTTACCTTTTGGCGATTTTTATGGGTAATTTTTCTTCCTAATTCGGCCCAATTTGATAGAAAATTACTTTATAAACCCCAAAAAGACTATTCGGGGGTTTTTTGGGAGGTTATTGTATTTATTTTTGAAGAAAATGCGAATTTTGAAAACCCCTAATTTTGGCCGATTTTTGGCCATTTGGCAAGGCTATAGACTTACCTTTTGGCGATTTTTATGGGTAATTTTCTCTTCCTAATTCGGCCCAATTTGATAGAAAATTACTTTATAAACCCCAAAAGACTATTTGGGGGTTTTGGGAGGTTATTGTATTTATTTTTGAAGAAAAATGCGAATTTTGAAAACCCCTAATTTTGGCCGATTTTGGCCATTTGGCAAGGCTATAGACTTACCTTTTTGGCGATTTCTTATGGGTAATTTTCTCTTCCTAATTCGGCCCAATTTGATAGAAAATTACTTTATAAACCCCAAAAGACTATTCGGGGGTTTTTGGGAGGTTATTGTATTTATTTTTGAAGAAAAATGCGAATTTTAAAAACCCCTAATTTTGGCCGATTTTTGGCCATTTGGCAAGGCTATAGACTTACCTTTTGGCGATTTTTATGGGTAATTTTCTCTTCCTAATTCGGCCCAATTTGATAGAAAATTACTTTATAAACCCCAAAAGACTATTCGGGGGTTTTTGGGAGGTTATTGTATTTATTTTTGAAGAAAAATGCGAATTTTGAAAACCCCTAATTTTGGCCGATTTTTGGCCATTTGGCAAGGCTATAGACTTACCTTTTTGGCGATTTTTCAAGGGTAATTTTCTCTTCCTAATTCGGCCCAATTTGATAGAAAATTACTTTATAAACCCCAAAAGACTATTCGGGGGGGTTTTTGGGAGGTTATTGTATTAATTTTTGAAGAAAAATGCGAATTTTGAAAACCCTAATTTTGGCCGATTTTGGCCATTTGGCAAGGCTATAGACTTACCTTTTGGCGATTTTTTAAGGGTAATTTTTCTTCCTAATTCGGCCCAATTTGATAGAAAATTACTTTATAAACCCCCAAAAGACTATTCGGGGGTTTTGGGGAGGTTATTGTATTTATTTTTGAAGAAAATGCGAATTTTAAAACCCCTAATTTTGGCCGATTTTTGGCCATTTGGCAAGGCTATAGACTTACCTTTTGGCGATTTTTATGGGTAATTTTTCTTCCTAATTCGGCCCAATTTGATAGAAAATTACTTTATAAACCCCAAAAGACTATTCGGGGGTTTTTGGGAGGTTATTGTATTTATTTTTGAAGAAAATGCGAATTTTGAAAACCTCTAATTTTGGCCGATTTTTGGCCATTTGGCAAGGCTATAGACTTACCTTTTGGCGATTTTTATGGGTAATTTTCTCTTCCTAATTCGGCCCAATTTGATAGAAAATTACTTTATAAACCCCAAAAACTATTTGGGGGTTTTTGGGAGGTTATTGTATTTATTTTTGAAGAAAATGCGAATTTTGAAAACCCTAATTTTGGCCGATTTTGGCCATTTGGCAAGGCTATAGACTTACCTTTTGGCGATTTTTATGGGTAATTTTCTCTTCCTAATTCGGCCCAATTTGATAGAAAATTACTTTATAAACCTTCAAAAGACTATTCGGGGGGTTAAGGGGAGGTTATTGTATTTATTTTTGAAGAAAAATGCGAATTTTAAATACCCCTAATTTTGGCCGATTTTTGGCCATTTGGCAAGGCTATAGACTTACCTTTTTGGCGATTTTTCAAGGGTAATTTTCTCTTCCTAATTCGGCCCAATTTGATAGAAAATTACTTTATAAACCCCAAAAGACCATTCGGGGGGGGGGGTTTTGGGAGGTTATTGTATTAATTTTTGAAGAAAAATGCGAATTTTGAAAACCCCTAATATTGGCCGATTTTTGGCCATTTGGCAAGGCTATAGACTTACCTTTTTGGCGATTTTTCAAGGGTAATTTTCTCTTCCTAATTCGGCCCAATTTGATAGAAAATTACTTTATAAACCCAAAACGACTATTCGGGGGGGTTTTGGGAGGTTATTGTATTAATTTTTGAAGAAAAATGCGAATTTTGAAAACCCCTAATTTTGGCCGATTTTGGCCATTTGGCAAGGCTATAGACTTACCTTTTTGGCGATTTCTTAAGGGTAATTTTCTCTTCCTAATTCGGCCCAATTTGATAGAAAATTACTTTATAAACCCCCAAAAGCTTATTCGGAGGGTTATTTGAAGCTTATTGTATTTATTTTTGAAGAAAAATGCGAATTTTAAAAACCCCTAATTTTGGCCAATTTTTGGCCATTTGGCAAGGCTATAGACTTACCTTTTTGGCGATTTTTATGGGTAATTTTCTCTTCCTAATTCGGCCCAATTTGATAGAAAATTACTTTATAAACCCCAAAAGACTATTCGGGGGTTTTGGGAGGTTATTGTATTAATTTTTGAAGAAAAATGCGAATTTTGAAAACCCCTAATTTTGGCCGATTTTTGGCCATTTGGCAAGGCTATAGACTTACCTTTTGGCGATTTTTATGGGTAATTTTCTCTTCCTAATTCGGCCCAATTTGATAGAAAATTACTTTATAAACCCCAAAAGACTATTCGGGGGTTTTGGGAGGTTATTGTATTTATTTTTGAAGAAAATGCGAATTTTGAAAACCCCTAATTTTGGCCGATTTTTGGCCATTTGGCAAGGCTATAGACTTACCTTTTGGCGATTTTTATGGGTAATTTTCTCTTCCTAATTCGGCCCAATTTGATAGAAAATTACTTTATAAACCCCAAAAGACTATTCGGGGGTTATTTGGAGGTTATTGTATTTATTTTTGAAGAAAATGCGAATTTTAAAACCCTAATTTTGGCCGATTTTTGGCCATTTGGCAAGGCTATAGACTTACCTTTTGGCGATTTTTATGGGTAATTTTCTCTTCCTAATTCGGCCCAATTTGATAGAAAATTACTTTATAAACCCCAAAAGACTATTCGGGGGGCAAGGCTTTTTTTTGGGAGGTTATTGTATTTATTTTTGAAGAAAATGCGAATTTTGAAAACCCTAATTTTGGCCGATTTTTGGCCATTTGGCAAGGCTATAGACTTACCTTTTGGCGATTTTTATGGGTAATTTTTCTTCCTAATTCGGCCCAATTTGATAGAAAATTACTTTATAAACCCCAAAAGACTATTCGGGGGTTTTGGGAGGTTATTGTATTTATTTTTGAAGAAAATGCGAATTTTGAAAACCCTAATTTTGGCCGATTTTTGGCCATTTGGCAAGGCTATAGACTTACCTTTTGGCGATTTTTAAGGGTAATTTTCTCTTCCTAATTCGGCCCAATTTGATAGAAAATTACTTTATAAACCCCAAAAGACTATTCGGGGGGGTTTTTGGGAGGTTATTGTATTTATTTTTGAAGAAAAATGCGAATTTTGAAAACCCTAATTTTGGCCGATTTTTGGCCATTTGGCAAGGCTATAGACTTACCTTTTGGCGATTTTTTATGGGTAATTTTCTCTTCCTAATTCGGCCCAATTTGATAGAAAATTACTTTATAAACCCCAAAAGACTATTCGGGGGTTTTGGGAGGTTATTGTATTTATTTTTGAAGAAAATGCGAATTTTAAAACCCTAATTTTGGCCGATTTTTGGCCATTTGGCAAGGCTATAGACTTACCTTTTGGCGATTTTTATTAATTTTCTCTTCCTAATTCGGCCCAATTTGATAGAAAATTACTTTATAAACCCCAAAAGACTATTCGGGGGTTATTTGGGAGGTTATTGTATTTATTTTTGAAGAAAATGCGAATTTTGAAAACTCCTAATTTTAGCCGATTTTTGGCCATTTGGCAAGGCTATAGACTTACCTTTTTGGCGATTTTTCAAGGGTAATTTTCTCTTCCTAATTCGGCCCAATTTGATAGAAAATTACTTTATAAACCCCAAAAGACTATTCGGGGGTTTTGGGAGGTTATTGTATTAATTTTTGAAGAAAAATGCGAATTTTGAAAACCCCTAATTTTGGCCGATTTTTGGCCATTTGGCAAGGCTATAGACTTACCTTTTTGGCGATTTTTATGGGTAATTTTTCTCTTCCTAATTCGGCCCAATTTGATAGAAAATTACTTTATAAACCCCAAAAGACTATTCGGGGGTTTTGGGAGGTTATTGTATTTATTTTTGAAGAAAATGCGAATTTTGAAAACCCTAATTTTGGCCGATTTTTGGCCATTTGGCAAGGCTATAGACTTACCTTTTGGCGATTTTTATGGGTAATTTTCTCTTCCTAATTCGGCCCAATTTGATAGAAAATTACTTTATAAACCCCTAAAGACTATTCGGGGGTTTTGGGAGGTTATTGTATTTATTTTTGAAGAAAATGCGAATTTTGAAAACCCCTAATTTTGGCCGATTTTTGGCCATTTGGCAAGGCTATAGACTTACCTTTTTGGCGATTTTTATGGGTAATTTTTCTTCCTAATTCGGCCCAATTTGATAGAAAATTACTTTATAAACCCCAAAAGACTATTCGGGGGTTTTGGGAGGTTATTGTATTTATTTTTGAAGAAAAATGCGAATTTTGAAAACCCTAATTTTGGCCGATTTTGGCCATTTGGCAAGGCTATAGACTTACCTTTTTGGCGATTTTTATGGGTAATTTTTCTTCCTAATTCGGCCCAATTTGATAGAAAATTACTTTATAAACCCCTAAAGACTATTCGGGGGTTTTGGGAGGTTATTGTATTTATTTTGAAGAAAAATGCGAATTTTGAAAACCCCTAATTTTGGCCGATTTTTGGCCATTTGGCAAGGCTATAGACTTACCTTTTGGCGATTTTTATGGGTAATTTTTCTTCCTAATTCGGCCCAATTTGATAGAAAATTACTTTATAAACCCCAAAAGACTATTCGGGGGTTTTTGGGAGGTTATTGTATTTATTTTTGAAGAAAAATGCGATTTTGAAAACCCCTAATTTTGGCCGATTTTTGGCCATTTGGCAAGGCTATAGACTTACCTTTTGGCGATTTTTATGGGTAATTTTCTCTTCCTAATTCGGCCCAATTTGATAGAAAATTACTTTATAAACCCCAAAAGACTATTCGGGGGTTTTTGGGAGGTTATTGTATTTATTTTTGAAGAAAAATGCGAATTTTGAAAACCCCTAATTTTGGCCGATTTTTGGCCATTTGGCAAGGCTATAGACTTACCTTTTGGCGATTTTTATGGGTAATTTTCTCTTCCTAATTCGGCCCAATTTGATAGAAAATTACTTTATAAACCCCAAAAGACTATTCGGGGGTTTTGGGAGGTTATTGTATTTATTTTTGAAGAAAATGCGAATTTTGAAAACCCTAATTTTGGCCGATTTTTGGCCATTTGGCAAGGCTATAGACTTACCTTTTGGCGATTTTTATGGGTAATTTTCTTCCTAATTCGGCCCAAACTGATAGAAAATTACTTTATAAACCCCTAAAGACTATTCGGGGGTTTTGGGAGGTTATTGTATTTATTTTTGAAGAAAATGCGAATTTTGAAAACCCCTAATTTTGGCCGATTTTTGGCCATTTGGCAAGGCTATAGACTTACCTTTTTGGCGATTTTTTATGGGTAATTTTCTCTTCCTAATTCGGCCCAATTTGATAGAAAATTACTTTATAAACCTTCAAAAGACTATTCGGGGGGTTAAGGGGAGGTTATTGTATTTATTTTTGAAGAAAAATGCGATTTTTGAAAACCCCTAATTTTGGCCGATTTTTGGCCATTTGGCAAGGCTATAGACTTACCTTTTTGGCGATTTTTCAAGGGTAATTTTATCTTCCTAATTCGGCCTTAACTGATAGAAAATTACTTTATAAACCCCCTAAAGACTATTCATGGGGTTTTTGGGAGGTGATTGTATTTATTTTTGAAGAAAAATGCGAATTTTGAAAACCCCTAATTTTGGCCGATTTCTGGCCATTTGGCAAGGCCATAGACTTACCTTTTTTGCGATTTTTTATGGGTAATTTTCTCTTCCTAATTCGGTCCAATTTGATAGAAAATTACTTTATAAACCCCCAAAAGACTATTTTGGGAGTTTTTTGGGAGGTTATCGTATTTATTTTTGAAGAAAAATCCGAATTTTAAAAAACCCCTAATTTTGACCGATTTTTGGCCATTTGGCAAGGCTATAGACTTACCTTTATGGCGATTTTTCAAGGGTAATTTTCTCTTCCTAATTCGGCCCAATTTGATAGAAAATTACTTTATAAACCCTCTAAAGACTATTCGGGGGGTTTTTGGGTGGTTATTGTATTTATTTTTGAAGAAAAATGCGAATTTTAAAAACCCCTAATGTTGGCCGATTTTTGGCCATTTTGCAAGGCTATAGACTTACCTTTTTGGCGATTTTTTATGGGTAATTTTATCTTCCTAATTTGACCGAAACTGATAGAAAATTAATGTACAATAATAAAGAAAGAAAGACACAAAACACATAATATGTTTATCAATTCGGGAAGAAAAATACCAGTTATGATTTTTAAATAATTTCATCACAGAAAATTCAAGTATTTTTTAGCAACTTGTAAGACTTATCTTAGCAATTGTAATAAATTATTCAAAAAGATGATATCAATTTCTGTGACTTGGTACGCGGCCACTACTGCCTTATAGTGTTACTATATACAAATTTCCTATCTACTATTCTAATCCTCCAAAAAATCAGGTTTTGCCAGGGGCGAAGCACAGAATAGAGAGTTATCCCTTGCCCTAATCGCAAATCAGTGGGAGAACCCTCAATGCCACAATATGTCGAAACTCTGATACTTGGCTGTTCGCTCTAGCATCAAGCAATTCAATTCAATGGCCAATTTTATAGAAGTATGTGTATCGAGAAGTATGTGTATCAAAGTACTCTTTTTAGATATTTTGTGAGAGAAAGCTGTGCTTCTGGGTACACAATATTCATATTTTGGAACTGGGACATGCCGCCTGGAACAGTCCGATATACGGGGACGTGCCGCTAGAAAAGTGCAAACGTCCCCTTCCCTGGAGTTAAAACGTCCTTGTCTTGAAAGGGAGATTTATCAGAAATGCAAATTTGGCTATTCTATATTGTCTGAATTACACAACATCGATCTGTTGCAGAGTGAAACCAAGAAAAGCAAAATCTTTCACCAAGTCAAAAGAACAAAAGCGATACCCAGTCCTGGAGTTGAAAATCTGAAAAAGATACCCTGTTCGGCGGCACGTCTCCGTATGTCAAAAGATATGAGTACCCCGGGGCGGCACATCCCTAAATTTGATGAAGTGCCCTCCTCGGGGGCATCGGATGATTTCTAGGTCATTCTTTGATTTTATGAGCGTTCAGCGTTTGCGATTTTATAAGGTCTCTTACAAATGGCGGTGAAATATTTCACACAAAGCCATTTATTGCGGTCAAAGCCCTTACAGAATAGGGAACTTTGAACGCTCATAAAATCAATATTACAAACGCTACAACAGTGACACTTTGCAGCTAGACTACGGTTAAGTTTGTCATTTCGGACCTTGTAAAAAAAATCAGTCAATTAAATTATCACTTGGCCGACGTCTTTTACAAACTGTCCGGTTTCTCGTGCTTGCTTTTTCTGCTCATCCTGCCGTCGTTTCTTTTTGTCTTGCTTTGCTTGTTGCTTTCTTTGTCTGTTACTCTGATGCGTAGCCTAAATGATAAAAGGTAGATCATTTTGATGCATACTTTTGGGTACCGATTAATAGAACTTTGTACGAAGGGCTGCTTTTACTGGGATTTTGAAACCTTGAGATATAGAGCTTTCGATAACCAAAATTTAGTGCAGGTGCAAATTTTATCATCTTAGCGCCTGTATTACTGATTTAATGAGGTAAGGGTACCTTAAAGCCCTATTTAGCCCCAGGGCTTATTATATTTTGGAAGTTTTGAGAGGGACTTAGTAGAGAGGGAGGCGTGTTAGGGAAGGGGCTTATTAGAGAGAGGGCTAATTAGAGAGAGGCTTATTAGAGAGGGGCTTATTAGAGAAGGGCTTATTAGAGAAGGGGCTGTCGCAGGCATAAATAATAACACCGTACGCTGTAGGGAGCGTGTCACAGTCATAAATAATAACACCGTACGCTGTAGGGAGCGTGTCACAGTCAAAAATAATAACACCGTACGCTGAAAGGAGCGTGTCACAGTCATAAATAATAACACCGTACGCTGTAGGGAGCGTGTCACAGTCATAAATAATAACACCGTACGCTGAAAGGAGCGTGTCACAGTCATAAATAATAACACCGTACGCTGTAGGGAGCGTGTCACAGTCATAAATAATACACCTTACGCTGAAGAGAGCATGTTACAGTCATAAAAAATATCACCGTATACTGAAAGGAGCGTGTCCGTTGCCGTCAAAAAAAACAGAGTACGCTGAAGGGAGCGTGTTGCAGTCATAAATAATAAGAGGGAGCGTGTAGAGGGGGCACTCCATTCATTTACTAGAGAGAATTAAGAATGAAAATTTAAACAAATCTTACGGCAGTCCTTGGGTCTTTCTTGATGCCTTTGCTTGCATTTTGCTTTAATGCTCCATGTGATTCTTCTGAAATGTTACTCGACTCATTGGATGTGTCACATGGTTGTTCTGATGTTTGACGTGATTCGTCTTGATTGTCACGTGAATCAATTGGTTTGTCACGTGACTCTTCTGGTTTGTCACGTGACTCCTCCCATGTATTTTCAGATGTAGCTGGTGCTTGATCGCATGGTTTACAAGAAGCTTCTGCAGGTCGTGGAACTTCATACGAGCTGTTCAATTCTGAAGAAAAAAACAAACTAAATTTAAAATAGCAAAGATAATTCTATGTAAGGTTGGTACTTGGCTTAAGGTACCAAAACGCATGCAGTAAGGCTAATATCGCATGAGCACAATTTCGTATTCGGTCTATGAATAATTTCACCAGCGGCCCCATTCTCAAATGCCAGACGCGTTTCGCTCTTATTGGAGCTCATCAGTGACATGTGTGAGAATCGAACCGGGGTTTATTGCGTGAGAAGCACAATTGCTAATCACTTCGATTCCCACACATGTCACTGATGAGCTCCAAAAAAAGCGAAACGCGTCTGGCATTTGAGAATGGGGCGGCTGGTGAAATTATTCATATAGGCCGAATACGAAATTGTGCTCATGCGATATTAGCCTTACTGCATGCGTTTTGGTACCTTAAGCCAAGTACCAACCTTACATAGTAATATGCAAGATTTCGGTGCTCGTGTGATACGAGTCTAAAACTCACGCAGTTACTCACCAGTCAGCCCAGCTCCGGTGGTCGCGTGATTAGCGCTTGTGCTTCTCACGCAATAAACCCCGGTTCGATTCTCACACATGTCACTGATGAGCTCTAATAAGAGCGAAACGCGTCTGGCATTTGAGAATAGGGCGGTTGGTGAAATTATTCATATAGGCCGAATACGAAAGTGTGCTTATGTGACATGAGCCTAACTGCATGCGTTTCGGTACTTTAGGCCAGGTACCAACCCTACATACTAATAGGCAAGACTTCGGTGCTCGTGTGATACGAGTCTAAAACTCCCGCAGTTACTCACCAGTCAGCCCAGCTTCTCACGCAATAAACCCCGGTTCGATTCTCACACATGTCATTGATGAGCTCTAATAAGAGCGACACGCGTCTGGCATTTGTGAATGGGGCTGCTGGTGAAATTATTCATAAAAGATAATTCATATCTTGATGCCATGAGAGCTGAATGAGGAAAGAAAACTAGGCACTTCTTCTCACATTAAAAAACTAACTAGGGGGCTGACCCCAGAGCCTTACCTAGGGGGCTAACCTTCAGTATCGACCTGCTTATTCAGCTACTAAGCTATCGTGTGGCCTAGTGGTAGAGTGCTCGCCCACGAATCGCGAGGTCTTCGGTTCAAGCCAAGGCCGAGTCATACCAAAGACTTTAAAAATGGTTCTCATTACGGATCGTGGATAGGAGTGGCGCCAAAACGAAAAGCAACTTCTAAGTAACTAGACTCACTACATAAGTCCCACTATTTCGCTCGATGTTGTTGTTGTTGCTTTCTACAATCCCTCAGTGTGGAGTGACAAATCAAAATAAGGGGAGCGTAAACTAGAGACTCGTGTCGTGAGTCTAGCCAGCTATTGCTTCAACCCCCGTCCTCCCCCCTTGTTACTGAAGAAGCACAAAAATTTAAACGACAAAAGCACTGAAATTTCCAGCTAATTCTGGCCTCGCACAATGGCTAAGAGAATCATTAATAGTCTCAACACTGTTTAAGGGGGAAGGGGGGATTTTGCTCTTGAATATGCTAGTTTTACCGAAAATTTCAGTGATTAATACGAAAAATCGATAAAAAGCCATTATACGCAGAAATGTAAAAACATCGTCTGAAAAAACCAAACGTAGCAATTACCTTGGAAATGTTCCTCTTGGAGGGATAAAAGCTGCATAAGATAAGCCACAGTGGAGTCAAAGTCGAAATCATTATCTTGCAAGGCAGTCCTCACCATGTTTACATCCTTGAAGAGACCAATAGTATAGTAAACAGTAGAGTAAAAACAGTAAAAAGAACAGTAAAAATTCTCATTAACATTGATAACTCCCCCACTTGATTACTGTTCAAAACACAATAACAAGCCAGTTTCGCACATGGGAAACAAACTGCGAAATAAAGCAAAACGAAGTATACCTTGCAGTCAGTGCTTTCGATCACATTTCGTTCAATATCAGAGCATTCCTCCGTTACTTCACAGGTCTGTAGAGTCAGAGGGATGTTATCTTTTGCCAACTCAGAGGATTTTTGAGGCACTGAAGGTGAATCGAGTGCTAATGCGAAGGATTGTTCTGTAGCTGCAAGGGCGCTTGAGATTTTTGATATGCGATCCGAATTTGTAACTGCATGCTGAGTATTTTTGGTCTGTTTTCCTTTTCTATTGACTTTTTGTGACTCTGATTTCTACAAAGAAAAAGAATCATTTTTGTCTTTGAAGTACTTCGAAAGAGAAATAGAGATCTTGGAGGTCTGTTTAGAATACCTATGAGAAGTACAATCCTAGCGGATGAAAGAGCCTGAAAGAAAAAAGTCAGAAAAGGAGAAGACAAACAATAAGAATTAGATTATGAAGTAGAAGAAAAAGTAGAATAAGAAGAAGATGAAGATGAATAAGAATAAAAAAAAGATGACGATAATGAAGAAGAAAAGAAGAATATGAAGAGATGACGAAAAAGAAAAAGATAAAGAAGAAGAAGAAGAAGAAGAAGAAGAAGAAGAGATGAAGAACAGAGAAAGAAGAGCATGAATAAGAATAAGAAAAGGGAGCAAGAATATAGGAGAAGGACAACCAAAGGAAGAAGCCAGGAGAGTGAGAAGAAGAAGGAAGAAAGAACAATAAAAAGGAAGAGGAAGAAAGAAGGCGTGGAAGAAGAATAAGAATAAGAAAAAACAAGAAGAAAACAAGAAGAAAAAAAACGAAGCAACATGTAAAGAAAGCAAGAAAGACTTTGTAGGCAAATAAAAGAAAGCACAATTGAAACGGAGACAAGACAGCAAAAAATTAAATGGATAAATAGCTCAGGCCTCGGCCAAAGGATCAAACATTGTTTGTCAAACATTTGCAATTTGTTTGACCGTTACGCCAATGCCACGTCGCTTAACATTGCTTGACAAGCAAAAAAGATCTGAATTTGCTGCATGATATTTTTGAACAACTTCAAAAACAGTTTCTGCTGGTCACATAGTGTTGGACAAGTAATGTTTTGTGAGTGGCCAAACGAGGCAAAATTTTGTTTCAAAAGCAAATTTCAGATGAAAAAGAATGTTTGATGATTTGGTCGACCTTAGAACAAATAAAAAGAATATTAGCAAGGCTATCAGCAACAGATAACTGTACTTGATAATTCTTTAGTCCATTAAGATGTTTGATATAGGCAGGATCTTCAGATTGATCATCCAATCTTCGTAATGAGGAATAATGCTCTCCATTATGGTATGCAATGTGAAGCTGTATATTCTGAGGGTTATGAAGCCCATTGATGACAAATCTTGGATTATTGAACTGATGTATGATGACGTCAACTTCGTTATTTCGAGCAAATGCCACAATTGCATCATTCCCAGCAAATGTGCCATCTTTCGCTAGGTCTTCTACTAAAAACAAATTGCTTTATGTTAGTGTGAATTAGTGTTTCTTCACTATTGTTAATACTAACATTAAATAATGTACAATTACAATTACAACAAACCCGTTAGGTTCAAATATGCTGCAGAGTTTTATCAGAGGTTGCCTGAAGCGGCCCCAGGGGTACTATATTGTCCAAATAACTAGATGTGCTGCCCTATTCTTCCAAACCCACCCATGTCTACCAATAAATTCTGTTACTCGTAGTACCCATGTATAGAAAAACAACTAAATTTTTTACCCATTTGTACAAGCATCTGAAATCTGTGGACCCAATTTAACCACCTGAGGCAACTCTCAATGTGGCAAAAAGGGCTTTGAACTGAAAACTAAAAAGCATTCAATACCCGATTTGCACCATAAAATTAATAAGGCTTTCAAAAGTAATGCATGTCTAAAAGTTTACTATTACTAAACGAGGGGGGTGAAAGGGGGTATTGAAATACGCAAATACATCTACTTTTGATGAACAAATGCGAAAATCCGCTAATTTTTGATGTCCGATGAAATTGTACTACGTAGTCATTTTGCTCTAC